>OZ036002.1:8050642-8168142 GCA_964035015.1 Corallium rubrum
AGATCAACGTGGCCGTGTCGAGGCATATCAAAGGCGCTCTAAGCAGCCGCCAACGACACAGTTCAGACCACGGATCACAGCTAAGATGTTTGGTGTTGATTTTATGGAGGGAGGAATACCGGAGAAACCGGCGAAAACCCCTCGAAGCACAGGAGAGATCAACTACAACTCTACTCACATGAGTTCCAAGCTCGACAACGGGGTCATTCCCAAGCGGTCACCCATCCAAGTACTAACCCCGTCTAACCGGGCTTAACTTTTTGGTGAGAGGCAGCGCGCTAAGACTGACTCGTATTAAAAAAAAATTAAAGCAAATTAGTTGCCGTCACGGAACGTGTTTGACATATAAAGTCGAAAGACCATATTTTATCCAATAAGGCTGCATACCCGTCGACCCAATAAAAATTTCACAGCGCACGCCAATCGTTACCTCGCAACATGCATGATGGATGTGACATCCTGCATTAATCAGTGCCATACAGTTTTCGGCCATTTCAGTGCCATACAGTTTTCGGCCATTGCGAAAAATCGTAGTGTAAACACATGCAAAAAAAAAAACACCCGATATTTTCACATGTAATTTCAGCGATCCAATGAAAATTTTGGGCTAGCTTGTTCAGTTATCTTCTCGGAGTAGGGTAAAAATTGAGTGTTAATTTATGTATACTTATACGTATTGGTGGTCAGATTTAATTTATAACAAAATTTAAAATACTGCGCGGTAGCCTTACTGTAACTAAACTATAAAATTTGCAGATATAAGAATTTGAAAAACCATGAAAGGTTTTGAAGACCAGTATATAGAACATTTATATATAACAAGTAATTTAGTCATTAATTAGAAAAAAATTGTGTCGCAAATATAGGATAGGTTACCCTTGGCAATACCCTTTGTTGGCCGGCATGAAAACTGATTATGTGGCAGGCATGGCAGCGATTTGGAGGAGAAATCGAACCCGTTCATCTTACTGTATCTTCCTGTGTTTAATAATTGTACTGTTTGCGGTACACATTTCATTTCGTTATTGTGGATGGTTCGTTGGACTTCGCGGGTTAATTGGTATCCCGCGATCGGACAGGAAAACTACCTTCAGGGAAAACTGGTTCAGGTTGCACAAAGCCAGGGTAGATTGGCGAGCAATCCTATCTCCGTGTAAGGAAAATACGAACTGGGGAAGTACCAAGCGTGGTTGGGAAAAGAAAAACAGGTCATCTGGCAATGAAAGTTATATTAAATACATGGACATCCGACCTGCTGGGGAATTCTCGAGGATATTTATTCAAACTCGGACTGCAAGCGGTAGGGAGAAGACGTTTGGTGGAGATTCCTGGAGAATTTACTTCAGAGGACCCTCGAGTGTTTACGCTGCAGTATTTGACCACGACAATGGTACTTATGAAGGCATGGCATTGCTTGTCGAGCCTGGACAGTACATTGTCGAAGCCTTCTTGGATTACAGCTTATGTGATGGTCTCAAAGATCCACCGCAGAACTGGTTTAAAGTCGGTGAGTTTTTTAAAAATAAATGGCTCGACATTGTAAATCATGAGAAATTACGTATTTTCTTAATGAAAAGTTTTGCACAGCTCTGGTGGTGGTCTTGATTATTGAAAAGATTTATACTTGTAGCGCTTGCGTATCTAGAGAAATTGTGTTTATGGCGAGCGACAGATTTTATGCAAATTAGGTTTTCTGCATTTACTGGAAACACGATTTCTTCACTTAGGTAAACTTTAAGGGGATACAACTTTTCAATCAGTAATCAAGCCCACCACTAGAGCTATGCAATGAACTAAAATGAAGCAAATGGGACCTGTGCAAAACTGTTTTATGCATGGGGAAAAACGATAATTTCTTGTGATCTTTCCTATTTACCACATTTAATATGCTTTAGTTTTTCCTTATGCCATTTCAACTCTGACTGTTATACACTTTGGTACGTTGATAGTTGAAACTTAACACATTCGAGTTAATCAAGCGATGACTTGGGGGCCGCTACTTTCGGAAATTTTGTAGACATCTCAAATTTGTCGCTACTTTCGGGGGGCCGCTACTTTCGGGATTCTACGGTAAGTATATTAGCGAATCACTATAAGACATTGCGCTTCAATCTTTCATGCAGGAAATGCTCAAGGCAAATACCAAGCCAGTGGAATACTGGGCTTCCTAGACGAGTATCTCCTCGAACCATTGCAAGGCGGGAAAACAATCGCTATTCAGATTTCGTCTGGCAATGAAACTATATCTGGGGAACTAAATGGCAAGTACAACGCAAGCAATATTATATGTATAAGTCGTTGTACCTTATTCATATTTTCAATTTTCCATGTTCCGACTGGACACGTGATCATGAAATTTGAAAGGCAGATTTTTCATTGTATTTTCTGCGCATGTCTTCTTAAAGAGATCTGTATATTAAATGATCTCGTGTTTTCGATGACTAAATGTGTTTTTTTTTAGATTTCAGTAACATGGGATGCGGTGAAACTTGCAGCTCGCTTTGGGACGGCTACGGTAGATGGATCAATGGCAATTGGTGGCCTTATGTACCAGGTAATAATATATATACATGGTAATATATATATATATATATATATATATATATATATATATATATATATATATATATAAATAATTCATGAGGAAAATACAAAGAAAAATCATAAGCGTATCGGATCTAGACCAGCTCTAAGTTTGTCGCTGGTTTTTAACGGCTGAGACAAGCTTAATTTTCAAAATTACTACACCAATGAACGTAATATAAAGTGAAGAATTTTAGAAGTCATTTAAAAACCTCGCAGTACGGGCTTTATCGGCTCTAAAACATGCACTCGGCTATCGCCTCGTGTTTTATATCCGATAAAGCCTCCTGCGCAGTTTCTAAATATTCCCAAAAAATTATATATATTATAAGTCTGTATTAGTTAATTAAACTATATAGACTATTTAGTTAAGGCTATTAAACTCAGAGTTCCCACCCTTCAAATGTAAGAGCATGAACTTTAAAGTGTCTATGAAATGAAATGAATACGTTGGCATTTTTGTTGTTTTATTGTACAGAGGAGCATGGCAGGAGCACTTACTGAAAATTCCAAGATAATCTGATGCGTATAGTTTTCGCGCTATTAACTCTCAAAGTTTGCCATGGCTAGTTCGTTCTTGGAGAAAAATTGGGCTTTCGGTAACAATGCTTGTGACGTACGCAAATGGACAACTATGCATAAGAACAATAAATTTCACTATTAATGATCCATCTGCATACGTCATAAGGCATTGTTACCAAGAAGCCCAAATTTCCCCAAAACAAACTATCCACGGCAAATTTTGAGAGTTGACAGCACGAAAACTACGCATCATGTCACTCCTGTCATGCTCCTCTGTACAATAAAACAACAAAAATGCCAACGTATTTTTCATTTCATAGACACTTTAACTACGTTTCCAGGACTTTCAAGGATCTGCGAAAATAAATCCAAGGACCATGCAAAAAAATATGAAGTTTGTTTTATTACGCTAAAAATTAGACTCAACTCTCATAAACTTTGTTAAGTCAATATATAGTTAAACTATCTTTATATTAGATTACCAGCTTTATATTAGAAATCAGTTATTATTTAGCATGCATGGTTAAATTATTATCGGTAAAACAACAAGAGGAAAATTCCAGCACCTTCAGGCCCTGGAATTTTATTGTTTAAATTCAAGAACTTTCCAATATTCTCAAGGACCGTCGGAACTCTGCATGTGGACTGTAAAAACAACTTTTACTATTGAGCTGCAGTAACTTTAATATAAAGTTTGTCTGTTTTACAGAAGACCGAAGTAAAACGAAACGACTAGCGGAAATTCCTTTCAGAGAACGCAGAGGGACGTTGTGGATTTACGGCGACTCGCTAGCTTTGCGCTTACAAGGAAGTTTATCGAGCAAACTGCTTTGCACAGGCATATTCTCGCTGTGTCGTTACAGCTACAACTGGGTGTATCCGATACCTTTCGAGAACGAGGCGGAAGGGAAAAGGCGTAACGATGATTTTGACTTTCGACCCCACCTAGTCTTGGAATCAATACGTGATGTCCTACGTGCTGATCACATGAGAAGTGAAGAGAGTTTATTAGTTTTGAATTTGGGACTGCATTTCCCGATTGGACTAAACTTCACGACATATCAGTATTTGATAAGAGACGTAGTCAGAATGCTGAAAGATCGTGAACATGAGCTGGGCAGTAAAGCAAAAGTGATTTGGAAAACATCAACAGCAATTCATAAAGAGAAAGTTGAAAAACCTGGGAACTTGACTAATTGGAGGTTCTTTACGGATCAGGTAAATAAAAGGGATAAAGGTTTATAGGATAAAGGACTGGGGGCGTAGGCTCTCTGGAGGTTTCGGGGGTCGTCGGAGATGCTCGGAGGCGTCAGCTGGACATAAGTAGTGCGGGCGAACTGCCGAAAGAACCTCTGCGGAGGAGAGAGGGGCGTAGGCATGCAGGATTTTTTAGTAAGGGAGGCAATAAGACTGCCCAATTTCTAAGGGGTATGCTCCCCTGGAAAATATTTGAAATTTGAGTCTCTGAAACGGCATTTCCCGCAATCTGAAATCATATTTGAGCAAAAATTTTGAACATTTTAAAACATATTTTTTAAGACACATTCTCTCATTTTTACAAGATTTTGTCTAAAACTACAGTATCACATATTTACAAAGACACATGTTATTTTTCACCTAAATGTTCAGAAGTTGTCAAGTTTGTTACGAAGTTCATTGGGAAGTTCAAAGTTTGTTTTGAATTACGCAATTGATTGCCGACTACTAGGAACCAAGTAGGCACAAAGTGAATCAAATCCGTAGTTTAAAACGAGTTCTGAACTTCCCAACGAACTTCCGAACATTTTGGTGAAAAGTGAGTAGCAAATGACTGTAAAGTACTAGTTACTCTTACGGGATAAAGCGCGAACGCAACGCGAAAACTCATGGTCAGAGTTATGATTTAAACGACTACTTAGTTCTTTATCCTGTGAGCCTGGGAACAAATGCGATGTGTGACATTATCCCCGAGCCGGGGCGACGGGCCAAAGGCCCGGAGCCCTGTGAGGGTGCTAATCTCGACACGCGTGGAGTCCATTTTACACGCGTGTAGAAAAAGCGAGGGAGCCGAAATCTGGGAAATAGTTGCTGCCGAAGGCAGCACACTAATCTTGACATGGGTGTCCTATGTCTCGTGTCCAGACCTCTTTGCCGAGTTATGTATAGTCAACGGAATCGAGATTTTGAGAGTTTATTTATTTGTTGAGCATTTTATGACGTTTTGTGACGTAGGAAGTTTCTTCCTTACAACTTACATCACATACGCCAGAAGGATTTGCTCTTACAAATTGCATGTAAGAGCTTGTTTTTGCCTGTTGACAGGCTTGAACATGATTGATGTCGACAGGCTTGAACATGGTTGAGCTGGCCAGCTTGAACATAGTTGTTGACAGGCTTGTTCATGCATGTTGGAACAATCTGTTCATGGCTTGTCAAAGAAACAGACCCGAACAAGGTTGTTGAAACAGCAAGTTTCATGCATGATAACAGCGTTGTTTTAGCGTGATGAAGTAACACGCTAGAACATGGTTGTTCCGACATGGTTGTTCGGGCATGATATCAATGCTGTTTTTGTCTGTTTAAATCGAGAAATTTTCGCGTTTTCCGCGTTTTTCCCGTGTATTCCACGCGTGGATAAACAAAATGCCGGTACAAAAATTCCCCGGGTGTACCCCGTTTGCTGCCGAAAAAACTGAGAAAAAACTTGGACAGAAGTAACTACGACTAAAAAAACTACGCGACAGAAACATCAGGTAACTGTTTTTATTATTTTCCACACCTATCAACTAAGATTTACAAAAATAAAGAGCATTTTACTACTATAAGTCTTCTTATTTTTCGACGAATACGCACAGCGTACAATCCTACAATTTTTGTACACTTCGTTTTTCTAATTTAGCCACATAATACTGCAAAAAGAAAAGAAAAATGGTCATGCATATAATCTTTACTTACAAATCCAGGCTTGAGAAGATGCAAAGTATAAATTATGTAGCCAAGACTAGGAAAGAAGAAAAATATCTTATTAGTTTTCGAATACTTTTTGTCAATATTTACCACACTATATAATGTATAAATATTAAATACAACATTGCTGAGTTAATCTTGCAATCCACATTTGGCAGCCCATATTTCTTAAATTCCTTCTGCATGGCCACACTATATAAATTAGAGAAGACAAATATATATTTTGAGAATTAAACTAGATACAATACAACCTATCAACACAGTATAAGTACCCTTAAGCCATTTGGCATTTACTGTCTAATACTGTAATGTATAATTCTTTGTCTAGCTGGATACACCATAAAATAAAGAAAAAAAGAAAGAACGGCATATTACTATCAGTTTCTAAATCTCAAAAATGCTAGCAAATGTACACCTGTATTTTCTCCTTGCCTGGAGAAAGAGAAATAAAAAAGACATGAATTTCTAAATCTTAACAATGCTAACCTAATACACACCTGTTAGGTTTATTGTAGTTATAATCTCTCCTTACAGTACCAGGCCAAGCTACTCAAAGAGGAAAAGAAGGACCTTAATTTCTAAACCTTAAAAATGTTGAGCTATAAATACACACCTGTTAGATGTCATAATAAATTCATAATTATTTCCCATTGCCAGGCCTGATGCAGTGATGCTACATAATGAAAAAAACAACAAACAGTATAATAAAAATAAAACAATATAATAAAAATGACTTTTCAGCTGTCTTATTTATTCAATCCAGGCCCTGGTTTCTTGCCCACAACTCACATAGTAGATCTTTACTCTTGTTTATTGTTCATGTTGCCACATCACCACTGCATTTGTATACTATGAAAAAAAATGAAAAAAACAGGTAAAACATTTTGTAAACTTTTCCTCTTCTGATTAACTGAAAGTTTACCTTCAGTTTCCTCTAATAAAACCACTGTACTAGAGTTTGATCTTGAATATATTTACAAAAAATGTAGAAGACACAGTCATTTTAAACATGCATGTGGCATACATTGTCCTGTTATTAAATGATATAAAATAACAAGAAATGTGAAGTAGAATATTTTATACCATTTTAAATATATTTTAAGTTTGGCTCACCTCTATACCAGTTTTTGTATAATGGTAGTTTATTGGTATGGAAAACAGTTATACCTGTGCAATGTTCTGGCTTAAGGTATTGCATGTAGTTATGGCTAGTATACAGTTAGATAAATAATAATATAAATAATCATATATAATGTAAGAAAAACAACTTAAAATAAATTATTTTAATATTAGAGTTTTACGAATATTGTTTACTACCATAATTGTAAAAATAAAATGAAACATTAGTCTTGATACCTGAATAAATATTTTTATAGTGTTATTCTGCACCTGTCAATGTTAGCCCCGTGGGATGGGGGTTGGGGGTGGGGATTTGACAATTTATCATTAAAAATTGCCGTATTCCACTCCCTATCCCTCATGTTTCTCCTCTGCTACAATCCAAAATCCCCACGTCTGAAGAGACATTCACTGTCAGTTTCAACCCTGGGGTTGGACATATTGATCAATTCCCTACCCCTTGCCTGACACCCCCCCCCCCCCCCCTTTGGGACTAACATTGATAGGTGCATTACATTTTCTGGATTGGGGCTTCATATGCATTTAAAAATAAGAAAATACATGCATAATAAAATATCAGCAAATGTTTCTTTGACATTTAATACTACCCCCCCCCCCCCCCTCCATCTCATGCACCCTTCAAGTGTGTGTATCAATTTGTGGTTATATAATTATAAATAGTTTTAGTTACAAATATCAAAGCCCAGACAATTACTTTGAAAAAGCCCATAACAATGATAACATTGAAGAAATGGTAAAAATGAAAATATTTATTGAACTGCAACATCTTCGCAGAGTGATTAAATTATTACAATTACAAAGACTTTATGTACATAAGGTTTTCTTCAATGTTATGGGCTTTTTCAAAGTAATTGTCTGCGCTTTGATATTTTTAACTACATGTAAATTACGTTTTCCGCCTGGAATCTCAGTCTCGATTATAAATAGTTTTGTGCAATGCTATTACTATATGTCCGACAAATCCAACAATATTAGAAAACAACAGAATTATTTACGTCCAGACCTTTCATTTCTAACTTAATCTTATTGTACTATCATTCATTTGACTGGTTTACTAGATTTTAAAACTTACCTTAGGGAAAATACTTTGTTGTTGCTGACGCCATAGCTTTTGTCCAATTGTCCAATTTTGCCTTGTTTCAACACCAGTGTTTTGTCGCATTTTGGAAAAGAGACGAGCTTCACAAGCTTTCAAACTAGTACCGTACATACTGCTGGAACAAACTTTCTGTTATATCTCCAAAGTCCTGGCCCAACGAGGATATATAAGTTAGTGAGTGATGATTTTTTCGTTTCCATTTTCTTCAAGACACGGCTAAATTGCAGAATACCCGTCCACTAGTCACCTTTCACTGCGCAGCCATACTTTCTGTGGCTACGCGGCTACGCAGTCATGGTCGGCCCAGGCTCTCCTCCTTAACAAAGAACTTTTCGTTCTTAATAAACCCCGCGAAATATCAATATAATATGTTGTTGCTTCGTTCTTAATAAACCTCGCGAAATATCAATATAATATGTCGTTGCTTCGTTCTTAATAAACCTCGCGAAATATCAATATAATATGTTGTTGCTTCGTTCTTAATAAACCTCGCGAAATATCAATATAATATGTTGTTGCTTCGTTCTTAATAAACCTCGCGAAATATCAATATAATATGTTGTTGCTTCGTTCTTAATAAACCTCGCGAAATATCAATATAATATGTCGTTACTTCGTTCTTAATAAACCTCGCGAAATATCAATATAATATGTTGTTGCTTCGTTCTTAATAAACCTCCCGAAATATCAATATAATATGTCGTTGCTTCGTTCTTAATAAACCTCGCGAAATATCAATATAATATGTTGTTGCTTCGTTCTTAATAAACCTCCCGAAATATCAATATAATATGTTGTTGCTTCGTTCTTAATAAACCTCGCGAAATATCAATATAATATGTTGTTGCTTCGTTCTTAATAAACCTCGCGAAATATCAATATAATATGTTGTTGCTTCGTTCTTAATAAAACCGTTCTCTATAAACTTCGTTATACATTTATATCATTGCTTCGTTATTTAATAAACATACCATTACTATGCCATGTTATGTATTGCTCCGTTCTCGAAAAACCTCGTTATACGTATCACTACTTCGTTATTTGAAGATACGACGACTATTAATATTAAAGTCTTCCTTCTCTTCAAAATCTCACTGCGTAGCCGCGTAGCCACCAAAATATATAGCTAGGTAAATAACGTCATTCATTTTCTCAAAGACACTTAGGATTTACTTGGGTTCTTTTCAAAATCTCACTGCGTAGCCGCGTAGCCGCGTAGCCACCAAAACATATAGCTAGGTAAATAACGTCATTCATTTTCTCAAAGACACTTGGGATTTACTTGGGATACCTTTTATATTATCCCTCAATTCTCCTTCTTTTCAAAATCTCACTGCGTAGCCGCGTAGCCACGTAGCCACCAAAACATATAGCTAGGTAAATAACGTCATTCATTTTCTCAAAGACACTTGGGATTTACTTGGGATACCTTTTATATTATCCCTCAATTCTCCTTCTTTTCAAAATCTCACTGCGTAGCCGCGTAGCCACGTAGCCACCAAAACATATAGCTAGGTAAATAACGTCATTCATTTTCTCAAAGACACTTAGGATTTACTTGGGATACCTTTTATATATTATCCCTCAATTCTCCTTCTTTTCAAAATCTCACTGCGTAGCCGCGTAGCCACGTAGCCACCAAAACATATAGCTAGGTAAATAACGTCATTCATTTTCTCAAAGACACTTAGGATTTACTTGGGATACCTTTTATATTATCCCTCAATTCTCCTTCTTTTCAAAATCTCACTGCGTAGCCGCGTAGCCACGTAGCCACAAAAACATATAGCTAGGTAAATAACGTCATTCATTTTCTCAAAGACACTTAGGATTTACTTGGGGGTACCTTTTATATTATCCCTCAATTCTTCCTTCTTTTCAAAATCTCACCGCGTAGCCGCGTAGCCGTGTGCCGGAAATTAGTGTCTTCAAATATGGCCGGGTATTCTGCAGTCGCTCCCAAGACACTCTGCAGCGAGTCTCTGGGCATGCTGTACAAAACTCACACACTTGTTGCACGTAATTTCCGCCACAAAAACATTCGCAGAAAACTGTCAAAGTTTGAAATAAGCATCCAACGTTTTTTATGTTAAGAAGACATGACTGTTTCGATAATTCAGCGTGCCAAGGACTGTAAGTTCGTTGCGTGAAAGTGTCGAGAATCCTCGCGTGTTCCTCGCTAAAAACACGAACACTCGTAACAGGCATGAACAATGTTGTCGAACGAACAACGCTGTTCATGCCTGTTTGAACAACATAAAACTATCATGATGAATCAACAGTGTTGTTCATGCATGATACAACATGTTGTTCGGGCATGATGAATCAACAGGGTTGAACAGTCATGATACAACAACCATGAACTTGGTTGTTTTATCAAGCTAGGTTTTGCTTGTTGTGACATGCATGAACAAGCCTTGTCGATTCTCCAAGCTGTAACAACATGTTGAAACATGCATGAACAATGCTGTTATTTCACCAATCATGTTCTAGCCTGTTAACAGTGCTGTTCATGGGTTGTTGAGCCAACAACTCTGTTATAGCCTGTGAGATTTTTACGTGTGTACGTTTGAAGTTGGTAAACACCACGACGGCGATGGATTTTCTAAATTGGCAATGAATCGTTCTTGTTCTCTAACCTCTGAACACACTTTTGAACTGTCTTACAATTTCGGTGGGGAGAGTTTATCTTGTCGAGGTAAGATATCAATTTCTACAACTGACAACTCTGTTTCTTTGTAGGAGATTTCAGTTGTTTTCTTCTATTTTTAGGTGTATATTGGTGTGGGTTCATTGTGTATTTGTGTTTGCACTTTGCACTGATCAGCATTCTGATCAGACGCTACTATCTGCGTGTGTGTATTTTGACTTATACAAATTCTACAAAATAATGTGATGGGCTCAATGGTACATTGCTGTACAATTTTATTAAAGCTCTAGATTTGTCAAAACATATTAAGCACTTGGAATTGCATTGACAATTTTGCCACAGCATCAGAGCAAGAGGTGTGATTATTTAATTGTGTGTATATCCTGTCAAAACCCTTGTTGTTTTCAATCTTATAATTAAAAAATATAGAAGAGATGTGTAAATACTCTGGCTATTGTAATTAATATTACATTTTTGGATTCCCAGTCTTCTTCGAAGGCAACTCTGTGGGCTCTTATGGTGAAGAGGTGAGAAAAAATTGGATGGAGTGGGCAATCTTAGGCGGAGTAGGTAATATCGGGTGGAGTGGGCAATCTCAGGTGGAGTTGGAAATCTTGGGTGGAGTGGGAAATTTTGGGTGGTGTGGGTAATCTTGGGTAGAGGGGGCAGTCTTGAGTGGTGTGAGCAATCTTGAGTGGTGTGGGTGTCACATTGGTCATGGACTGCAGATATTTGCCTGTGGAGTAGGCTAAAGGTTTTTGTCCCTTTCGAGGCAGCACTTCACTAGCCGTAGTAACTTCTAGTTTATTTATTTATTTCTCGGGCTACCTCTGGTAGAACGAGTCTAGGTTTCGGTCCGGTTATTGGTATTTTTTGGGGTCGCGGTTATTAGTCCTCCGCGCGGCCGCTGGCGATATTGACCAATAAGCTTTGCGAAACTGAGGCATGTGACTACGGCGGACCTTGGAATCTATTTACTAGACATTGTAATGATTGTTTTACCAAAACTGAAAACTCGCCAGGGTCTGTCGAAGTAAAGGTAAGCTGTTTCGTTATTTCCATTGGTACAGTACGTAAGCTTATTTAGATAGCCGCAAAGTTTTTATACCATGTTTAAACGATTTTGTTTAAGCAGTTTGAAATCGCTTATCCGTGTATGAATTAAACATTTTGAAAAGTTGTTGAACACAATTAACTAATAAGCTCATTTGGATAACCATAGTCACATAGACATGGATACATGTAAACAAATCTCTTAAAAATTGACAATGTGATTACTATACTGGTATAGCTTCATGGGTTTGTTCATGTAATGACTCATGTAATCACTCAAGATTTTGAGCCTTGGAGTTTTGAGCATATAATAGTGAGGCAAAAGTATAGTTCCACTCTGTGTTCTTGAAAAAACTTTTGACAAAACTATATTAAAGATGGATTCCCACACAAGACACCAGTCTAGAGACCAAGGACCCAAGGCACACCACTTTCTCGATACATAACATGCACAATGCAAACCGTAACCCATAACCATTTTGGTTGTGCATGTACTGTATTGAGAAAGAGCCCTAGGCACCTCATTTTAAGACCATTCCTGGTTACAATGACTTCCAGACATACATCGCTTCCAGTATATCCAGTTCTAGATGACTACTGGTACAAGTTTTAATGCTTCAGTGTCAGCTGCCTCCTGTGTTTACTGTCATCTACTAATTCATTTTACCTGTCTTTATGCGAATCATAATGAAGCATAATAGATAGTGATGCTACAGTATTTGAGCAAGATTTAAAACACATGTTCTCTTTAGTTCATCCACCTGATATTGATTGAAATTCCACTTTTATACCCTGGGCTAAATTACTGTAACTGTCACAAACCCATATCCAGGGTCTTTATTACTTGCCTATTATGTACCTAACATGTAGAATTAGTGGGTCAATCCCTTTTTATCTGCCACCATCATCAACTTTGGCTGATACTCATGAAAGTCTTGGACCATGGCTCTATTTTCTCTTATACAGTACTTTTTTTGCTAATTTTTGTTTTATAATCTGTAGATCCAGGCCCAGAGCCTGGAAGTTAAATTTATTGTCACAGCTGTCAGCAGGTACACAGAATGTTGGTGGAGCATGGTGATGCTACAACATGAGCAGTGCTGTTGATAATCCTGTTGCAGCCTTGAAAATGAATGACTTCAGATATCATTATGTGAGATCTGTGAACACCATCTAAACAGTTTATTAACAATAACTAAAATATTACAGTGTAATATGTACACAAAATGTCACAATACTGTACATATAGTTCGAGATATAGTTAAAGCAATGTCATGATGGCTTTCAGTATATGAATTCTATTTGTCTCAATCTAGGTTGGCCATGCATGTAAGTTTATAATGGTAGTCAATAAAAAAATTGTTCTTTGTAAAACAAGTGAGTGTGCTTTCTAACATGTCCTCCTCCACCAATCTCGTCCACAGTCATCGCCATGCCCATTGCCCATGCCCAGTAGCCCGAGTTAACGCCTAGCGGGCGTCTTGTTTATATATATGTTTGGTACGGTGTCACGCGGTAAGAATAGTTGGACACTGGTGACTAGCGACAAGAAAACTAAAAATCTGTCAGTATTTTGCTTTCGTTTAACGAAATGGAGCCTGCTCTACTTAAATAATAAAAGAGAACAACGAAGGAAAGGATACAAACAGCCGGTTTAGTATATGTTGAAGTGAAACCAGAGGTCCTGAAGAAACCAAACGCCGTATGGTAAACAAAACCTCGATCTGATTCTGAATTGCAGAATTTCAAGTTTATAACGGTAGGGGATTTGTATTTTGTCCTTGTGTCCTAAAACAATATACATGCAGCTTCACGTTTTCGTGCTCTCCCTTTGCTCGTCCAAATTAACCATCAGTCAGCTTAACTAAAACTAACTTAAAACACTATCTTAGGCTTATATCACGCTTATATTAACCGTGGTGGACGTCGGCTTTGTCGGTTTTCTTGGCTGTGATTCCAAATTTTCGACTGAAACGTCTGTTTAATACCTCTTTCTGGAATCCGATTCTACTGAATTGTTTTTATCTCAGACTCTATTATAAATGTAATTTTTGAGCTGTCAACTTTTAATTCTGCCTTTGCAAAATGTACATGCATAGAGAAGCCATTTGAAGGCTTGCTAGAAATAATCCCTTTTGAAACCTCCTAAAAACAATATATTTTTTACAACCAGAATTTAATAATGAAATCTAAGTTTTGCTTTGATATGTTCAACTTTCATTAAATGATTTAAATCAGTTTTATCATCCTATCGACCTATCCATAAATTGTACAATTTAATATCCCAAGGATTTAATATCATTTGTTTTCATATTTGTTTGTTTTTATATTGGCTGTATAATCAGGAGTGTTTTTTTTAATCAGGGGGTGGGTGGGTGGGGGGTGTTTCAAAAAAGCATGTAAAAGCGGGCAAGGGGTTGTTGCATTCATGTATTTCTAGTAAAATATATATTTTGGATTTTCTCTGGGAGGGCAGTTGCCCCTGCTGCCCCCCCCCCCCCCCCCCATTATCTACGGCCCTGCTTGCAGCCAGCGGCTGAATTGCGAAGGACGCAGATCAATGTGGCCGTGTCGAAGCATATCAAAGGCGCTCCAGGCAGCCACCATACGACACAGTTCAGACCACGAATCACAGCTAAGATGAACACCGCTGCCAAACGTTTTGCGCATGTGCGACGTTCGAGCTCGTCCTCGGAAAAAGAGCGGGAAAACACTGAAATATTTGGACTGGTCCAAGAGTCCGACACAAAAGTTAAAATTATAAGCATACTACCAAAAAGATAAGGTAGATAATTTGTGCATGGCGTCCTTGTCAATATTGTAACATATTCTGAATTTACCCCTTTGTAATTTTCTTTACCCTTTTTTTAAAACGCAAATGAACAGTCGAGTCTTACTTAGTCTTAACTGTCTGGTTGTTGTCACCACGGCTAGTTCCCACTTCTCAAGGAAAACCAAGGCAGATAAGACAGATAACACAACCTTTTAACGTAACATAAAATAAAGAAACTTACTCGTTTGCTGCTCTTAAGAAGAAGTTTGTTTAAAAACGCAGTGCCTTCGTCTATTCTTTTCTAATTACGAGAAGAATCCGAGCTCAACCAAGATCATGATGGTTAAAGATAAATCATTTTCCGCTAGTCCTCTCCCTCGATCCCTATTCTGTGACGTCACCAAAATAAGTATCGAAAGAAAAGGGGACTAGGAACTAGTCTGGTCACTTTATTAGTATAGGTAATAGCATGGTTTCGAGTGCAATTTGGAAAAAACATGCACGAGTGAGTTTTTCAAAGACTATCAAAATTGCATGAGTCCGAACTCCGAGTGCTATTTGAGGCCTTTGAAAAACTCACGAGTGCGTGTTTTTTCAAAATTGCACTCGAAACCATGCTATTACTTATTAATAATATACATGAAAATGTTAGACAAAATGTTCTTCCCGCTACGAAGTTACATACCACTCATTGCTCCACTTCTCGAAGCTTTAATGGTTGAAAACTGCTTCATTTTGTTCACTAAATACGTCAAACGTTTTACTCATAGCATCTAACCTCTTCTTGTCTTCTTGCAGGGACTTTTATGAGAATTTTAAAGCAAAATTCACTCTGTATTTCATCGAAATGTTCTTCGACAACTTTATGTTTTGGTCGCCATATTGGATTTTCTCGTGAAGAAAAACCATCCTTCAAAATCCGCATAGGCATTTCATTGGCTTTCCGGTAGTTTCCGGTTGTTTATTAGCCAATCAGAGTGCTTAATACTCATTGAAATTTGCACTGTATTTCATTTTTCTGCACTGTATTACACCTTTTCTGCACTGTATTACATTGAAATAGCACTCCTCTCGACCAATCAGGATGCAGTAATTTTGTCATGTATATTATTATACTCGTTATATGCTTATATTGTGTATTTAATTCTCTTTCAGCGTGTCCGACTGTTCGATGCATACGCTATGTCAGCCATGTGCAAAGCTGGTATTGAAATCTTGGACGTGTATCAACTGACGGCTTCGTACCCGAATGAAGCCCAAGATGTAGTACATTACGATAATGATGTATTTCACAAAGCTGAAATGCAAATTCAAAGATATGCCGAGTCCGGAACTGGCTACAAACCTCAACGAGTTTGTGTTGGATAAATCAAACAAACAAATTTTAAACTTTTTTCGTATGTTTTTACAAGCTGTCGTAAGTTAAACTCAGAGAAAAACTCTGATCTCCAGATGGGACTGGAACCCACAACCTTCCGAATGCCAGCCGGACGCTCTCACCATTGAGCAACTGGAACTCAGATGGTAGACCGAGGACTGATACCGCTGCCAAACGTTTGAGCATGCGTGAATTCGCAGAGTAAACATTGCAAGAGAAGTGGGAACTAGCCGTGGCGACAACAACCAGACAGTGAAGACTAAGTACTAAGACTCAACTATTCATTTGTGTTTTAAAAAAAGAGTAAAAAAAATTACGAACGGGTAAATTCAGAATATGTTACAATATTGACAAGGAAGCCATGCACAAATTACCTACCTTATCTTTTTGGTAGCATGCTTATAATTTTAACTTTTGTGTCGGACTCTCGGACCAGTCCAAACATTTCAGTGTTTTCCCGCTCTTTTTCCGAGGACGAGCTCGGACGTCGCACATGCGCAAAACGTTTGGCAGTTGTTTTCGATATTTATATACGCCTGCATGGGAACTATTAAAAATTCCCTTTGGGTGATAATACGCGTACGTTATAGTTCTTGGTAAACAAGTAATTTGCTCATTAATAGGCATGCACCCTTGGCAACACCACTCCTTCGTTGGTCGGTGTGAAAACTGACGATCCATATAAATATGTGGCATGCTTGCATGCCAGCAACTTGCATGCCAGCAATATGGAACCGTTGCACTCATTTTCGTTACTGTGTCTACCTGTGTTGATTTGTACTATTTGTGGTACACATTTCATTTCGTTATTATGGAAGCTTTGTTGGACTTCACGAATTCACAATTTCTCGTGCATTACCGGACAGGAGAACTATCTTCAGGGAAAACTGTAAATAATTAGCTGTCAATATGTACGCTGTAATTTGTTATAAATATAAAAATAAACTACAAAGAACTATTATAATGTGCTTGTATGTCTTTATTAAAGGATAAGAAAGTTAACATGTGGGCAAACTAAAGTCATTGGCGTACTTTAAAGTAACCTAAATCATATTTACTGCCATCCGTCGGGTATTCTAGATAATTTATACGCTAGATAAAACAAAGTCTTAATAAAATAATAATAATAGAAGCTTTAATCAAACTCACTAAATAATACAGTACTACAATAATAACAACAGATCACAATACATTACAAACAGTAAAAGATGAGTTTGATAAGGGGCTAGCGAACGGACACGAGGTCCCAACTAGGCAAACCCCGTACATAAATCAATAAATTCATGACAATACACATAATGGTCCACTATTTACTACTGGACACGAGGTCCCAACTAGGCAAACCCCGTACATAAATCAATAAATTCATGACAACACACGTAATGGTCCACTATTTACTACTATACAGAATGCGCCATTATCCGCACCTGACGCTGAACTCAGCCCCCTACCCCCGAAATCAAAATGATTTAGTTTGAAATAGACGGATAATGGAAGTATTCAAAGGGCTGATCCCGACGTCAAGCACTGAAAAAGACGCATCCTGCTATTCCTGAATCCTGCCTAAAAATCTCAGCAGCAAAAAGGTCTGTTAATTGTCCTACAATTAGGACATACTGTCTTCCACGTGCTTTCTCTGTCTGTATCAAAGATAGTGTTTAACTTATTGTGATAGAGTTTATACAATTGAGTTTTAAAGGAAGCGAAAGAAGCTGACTGACGAATTACAAGTGGTAAATTATTCCAAAGTTGAACAATGCGATTAAAGAAAGAGTCTCTGAACAGTGATGTACGAAGACGGTGAACTGGACGAAGATTTAAATTACAAGCAGAGCTTCTAGTACGGCCACTAGAGATACAAACATATTGGCTAAGCTGTATATTGCGTAAGCAGTGTAGAAACAACACTCGAAATATAGTAAGGTTAGATATACTGCCGAAACAGAGAACGTAGGAGTCTAACGTTTCGAGCGAAGGCCCTTCGTCAGAGAGAAACGTAGAGTGTTGCTCTACTGCACTTTGCCTCGTTTCTATGTTTTGCTCTAAAAATGTATACATTTTCGCGTTCCCCTTAACCCCCCTTTTCCTTCCTTCGTGTGCCAGTCAATACGCTGCAGATTACGCTGCTAATTAACGCATAAATTAATATAAGACTAAAATGGTACGACAAACTGATGACGTGGCATGCAAGCATGCCAGCAACTTGCATGCCAGCAATAAGGAACCGTTGCGCTCGTTTACCATACTGTATCTTCCTGTGTTTATTATTTGTACTATTTGTGGTACACATTTCATTTCGTTATTATGGAAGCTTCGTTGGACTTCACAAATTCACAATTTCTTGGGCATTACCGGACAGGAAAACTATCTTCAGGGAAAACTGGTTCAGGTTGCACAAAGCCAGGGTAGATTGGCGAGCAATCCTAGCTCCGTGTAAGGAAAATACGAACTGGGGAAGCACCAAGCGTGGTTGGGAAAAGAAAAACAGGTCATCTGGCAATGAAAGTTATATTAAATACATGGACATCCGACCTGCTGGGGAATTCTCGAGGATATTTATTCAAACTCGGACTGCAAGCGGTAGGGAGAAGACGTTTGGTGGAGATTCCTGGAGAATTTACTTCAGAGGACCCTCGAGTGTTTACGCTACAGTATTTGACCACGACAATGGTACTTATGAGGCCATGGCATTGCTTGTCGAGCCTGGACAGTACATTGTCGAAGCCTTCTTGGATTACAGCTTATGTGATGGTCTCAAAGATCCACCGCAGAACTGGTTTAAAGTCGGTGAGTTTGTGCCTAATTTCTGATTGGAGGGCTTGTGATGATTGACCCATTCATGACAGCATATAGAGTTGACAAATATGCATTGCTTGAAGCTTTGCATTGGGATAATATGTACTACTAAAATCAGTAGAGTGACTTTTCTGGAATAAAAAAGGTTCTTTGAAGGCGGCCAAACTTTGATGTACTCAGGAACGCAGCGTGGCGTGTCAACGCATTTAACGAAATAAACGAATTCAGTTGAACAAGATGTTATAATTTTGAAGATTGCGAAGTGAATGTGATACTGTAGTACACCCCGTTCAAAAAAACATGTTTTTTCAACAGAATTCGTTGATTTTGTTCATACACCACGCTGCATTCCTAAGCTTGATGTCATATAAACATTAACGTTTGGCCGCCTTCCAAACAACGTTTTTCCTTCCAGAAAAGACACTCTACTGATTTTGGTGGTATTAGATGAAACGTTGCAGGTCCCACTCGCTGCTAGCAACTCTCGTAAAATAGAGAGTTTAAGGGGGTCTTACACTCAAATTTCTTTTTTCTTTAAATTTAAACATAAGAGAGAACAAGGTTCATATGATTAGAGTATGTGAAAACGTGAGATAATTGTCCCCCATGGTGATAAAGAACGTTTATTTTCAAAAATGATAATTCTCGGGCTACCCTGTGGTGGCCGAGTCTAGGTTTCGGCTCCGTTTGTTATTTTCTTCGCCACACAAAACTGCGCAATACCTCCCATATATGGAGCCTACACTCCGAGTGTTCGATCACTTCGAAAATTTATCGACAGTCATGTTTCTTCGTTCCTATTCTGTGGTTGTATCAAGCACATTACTGATCAACCATATAAGCATGCAACTTACTTGGAAAACCTACCAACAATTTCGTCGAAGGCAAAGCTGGCCGAAGTTGTATGTTCATGCATCCAAGTGGCAACCGAACAACCGACAACAATATACTGCCAGTAAGCTTATATTTTTCTCATGGAGAGCAGGTCTCACACTGTATACACTTTCTGATGCCTTTAGAACAGTTGTTCAATGATCTGGCTCACGACTGTCTGTGACTATTGAACGACCTCATGAAAACCGATTGCAAACAAAATCCAAGATGTGAGAACACAAGGAACATTCATGAAGATGACGGACTTTGAGGAAACAGTGTGTTGACATTAACTATCTTTATATTTTTGCATTATTATTTACGTGCTTTATTACCAAACGCGTTTTATATTTGTTATGCAGAGTAGGAAGCTTGTATACAAATGTATGTTCTATGTACCATTTGTGTTTTTACTGACTGTTGCTTGTCTTTGAGTTTGAGATCGGCAATGGACAGTAGCTTTATTGATCCATTACGATTTATATGCAATGTTGTAAGTGCTTTGAACCTTTGAGTATGTAATTTTGTCACAAGTATGTATATTGAGTATTAAGATATTCATTGTTGAAATAACTTTGAACCAATCATGTTCCTCATATATATATATATATATATATATATATATATATATATATATATATATATATATATACACACACACAGTAATACATTAGTGACATATTGGCCATTATAACATCAACAGCCAAGTGTGTGTTATATGCTGATGGTACCAAAATCTATAGAGAAATTAGTGTCTGACATTCACCTACAGTACCAGAGCCTTCTCAACATACTCTAAAGCAAAAACATGGAATCAGGATTCATGTTGTATGAAGATATTGCATAGATGTAGGGTGCGGGTATATTTTACTAGTCATGTTTTGCATATTTGCTAGTGCATCTGCATCTGTACCTGAACTGTGAAATGGTCTAGAATTCCAGATAATCCTGAATATTAAAGAAAATGAAACCCAACCCTGACCTTCACCTCTAAACCCGACCCTAAACCTCCGACAACCCCCGGTAACCCTAAATCTAACCACAACACCCCAGGGAGAAAGTTCCACCTCTCAGACCCTGACCTCAATTCTAGACACTTGAAATTGAAAATTCAGGATACCGTAGTCCTGCACCACATTCAGCCTTCAATCTGATCTTCCTCGGCCCACTCCCACCTCTTTGCTCATGTGTTATAGAGACCTCTGCACTTTCCAGTAGCCCGAGTGCACACCTGACCCAGGTGTCTTGTTCAAGAAGGAATGGTCAAGAGAATGTTTTTAATGGTTAATTTTATCAACGCATCGTGTTTCAATCTTTCATGCAGGAAATGCTCAAGGCAAATACCAAGCCAGTGGAATACTGGGCTTCCTAGACGAGTATCTTGTGGAACCATTGCAAGGCGAGAAAACAATCACTATTCAGATCTTGTATGGCAATGAAACTATATCTGGGGAAATAGATAGTAAGTGTATAGTACAAGTATAAATATACACGCGAGTTGCACAATCATGCGCACGCATACTTTTTGGCGGGCTGTTAAGAGGATAATTTGCCAAGTTTAAGTTCAATGAACAGTGACAGTGATTTAGACCCAATTTACACGATGCCAGTACAATTTGAAAACGGAACAAAATCATGCCGTTTAGGCCTTGCGTTTACACGATACCGGCACAAAAATGACATGAAAACGGCACAAAATGAAGACGGGTTCCTTGACGGCATGAAATGAAAACGGAACACTAGATAACCGCGGTATCGTGTAAACGCCCGTGCCGTAACAGTTTGACGACGATAATCACGATATATACGACCACAGTATTCGGGTCAGCAGTATGCACAAGGTCTTCTCAATTCTCATTGGAAGAGAATAGTCACATGCTAATCCGTCATTATATTATACCGGCACCGTGTTACTGGCACCGTGTAAACGCAAGACTTTTTGGTCTGTATTTACACACCAGGATGATTTTGTTCCGTTTTCAAATTGTACCAGCATCGTGTAAACGGGGTCTTAATGTCATGAAAGTCAAGAGTTAAAATTTAAGTTCGTCACTTAAATTTTTGGTTACCTTGCATCGTTTATAAGATATTTCAGTTTGTTTGATATGTAAATATCAAACAAAACTGAAATATCTCAAAAAAACGATGCAGGTGTGTGTTAGACCGTGTTACTTTGCCATTTTAAGTGTTCTTTCACATGAGATAAACTATTTTAAGGAGATCTGTAATATAAATAAGTTTTGTGGAAACACCACGTAAAATATTTCTTTGCTAAGCTTTCGGCCTGTTGACTCAGGCCTTCATCAGAGCAATGACAACAAGTTGTTGGCTCACGTCATTTATAAACTAAGCAACTGATCAATTAAATCACGTAAGAATACAATGGCGTATCACGTTAATTTTATTAATTAGAAAACAAAATCAAGAATGTTCTCCGAATAGGGCACGCCACGTACTATTTAATGGCTGTCCCTCCTGAGAAATAGTGCGATGTTTTGCAATCTCAATGGATTCTCTTGTTCTTCGCGTGAAGTATTGCTTGTCGCTGGCTAAGAGTGATGACTCTTCCCACTTAACACGATGGTCATACTTCCAAGCGTGTTTGGCAACAGCAGACTTTCCTTGTTGCGCTTTTATGCAACATGTCTTGTGTTCCTTCAGGCGAGTTGAGAGATTCCTTCCCGTTTCTCCGATGTATACCAAGCCACACTCACAAGGAATGCGATACACTCCAGGCTTAGATAAGCTATCCACTTCATCTTTATGTGTGAAAAGTACCTTGAACAATTTGTGTTGACTACTGTGAAATACCTTCAGTAGTCAACACAAATTGTTCAAGGTACTTTTCACACATAAAGATGAAGTGGATAGCTTATCTAAGCCTGGAGTGTATCGCATTCCTTGTGAGTGTGGCTTGGTATACATCGGAGAAACGGGAAGGAATCTCTCAACTCGCCTGAAGGAACACAAGACATGTTGCATAAAAGCGCAACAAGAAAAGTCTGCTGTTGCCAAACACGCTTGGAAGTATGACCATCGTGTTAAGTGGGAAGAGTCATCACTCTTAGCCAGCGACAAGCAATACTTCACGCGAAGAACAAGAGAATCCATTGAGATTGCAAAACATCGCACTATTTCTCAGGAGGGACAGCCATTAAATAGTACGTGGCGTGCCTTATTCGGAGAACATTCTTGATTTTGTTTTCTAATTAATAAAATTAACGTGATACGCCATTGTATTCTTACGTGATTTAATTGATCAGTTGCTTAGTTTATAAATGACGTGAGCCAACAACTTGTTGTCATTGCTCTGATGAAGGCCTGAGTCAACAGGTCGAAAGCTTAGCAAAGAAATATTTTACGTGGTGTTTCCACAAAACTTATTTATATTACTTTATCGCCATGAAAACGTTCAAAGAATTAAAGATCTGTAATAATCGTGTTTTCGATGACTATTGATGTTTTTAGATTTCAGTAACATGAGATGCGGTGAAACTTGTAGCTCGCTTTGGGACGGCTACGGTAGATGGATCAATGGCAACTGGTGGCCTTATGTACCAGGTAAATATAATTAACGTAATATAAAGTGATGAATTTTAGAAGTCATTTAAAAACCTTGCAGTATACGGGCTTTATGGGCTCTAAAACATGCACTCGGCTATCGCCTCGTGTTTTATATCCGATAAAGCCTCCTGCGCAGTTTCTAAATATTCCTAAAAAATTATATATATTATAAGTCTGTATTAGTTAATTAAACTATATAGACTATTTACCTAAGGCTATTAAACTCAGAGTTCCCACCCTTCAAATGTAAGAGCATGAACTTTAAAGTGTCTATGAAATGAAATGAATACGTTGGCATTTTTGTTGTTTTATTGTACAGAGGAGCATGGCAGGAGCACTCACTGAAAATTGCAAGATAATCTGATGCGTATAGTTTTCGCGCTATTAACTCTCAAAGTTTGCCATGGCTAGTTCGTTCTTGGAGAAAAATTGGGCTTTCGGTAACAATGCTTATGACGTACGCAGATGGACAACTATATGCATAAGAACAATATAGATTTCACTATTAATGATCCATCTGCGTACGTTATAAGGCATTGTTACCAAGAAGCCCAAATTTCCCCAAAACAAACTAACTATCCACGGCAAATTTTGAGAGTTGACAGCAGGAAAACTACGCATCATGTCACTCCTGTCATGCTCCTCTGTACAATAAAACAACAAAAATGCCAACGTATTTTTCATTTCATAGACACTTTAACTACGTTTCCAGGACTTTCAAGGACCTGCGAAAATAAATCCAAGGACCATGCAAAAAAATATGAAGCTTGTTTTATTACGCTAAAAATTAGACTCAACTCTCATAAACTTTGTTAAGTCAATATATAGTTAAACTATCACCAGCTTTATGTTAGAAATCAGTTATCTATTTAGCATGGTTAAATTATTATCGGTAAAACAACAGGAGGAAAATTCCAGCACCTTAGGGCCTGGAATTTTATTTTTTAAATTCCAGAACTTTCCAATATTCTCAAGGACCGTCGGAACTCTGCATGTAGACTATAAAAACAACTTTTACTATCAAGCTGCAGTAACCGCTTTAATATAAAGTTTGCCTGTTTTACAGACGACCGAAATAAAACGAAACGACAAGCGGCAATTCCTTTCAGAGAACGCAGAGGGACGTTGTGGATTTACGGTGACTCGCTAGCTTTGCGCTTACAAAGAAGTTTATCGAGGAGACTGCTCTGCAAAGGCATATTCTCGCTGTGTCGTTACAGCTACAACTGGGTGTATCCGATACGGAACGAGGCGGAAGGGAAAAGGCGCAACGATGATTTTGACTTTCGACCCCACCTAGTCTTGGAATCAATACGTAATGTCCTACGCGCTGATCACATGAGAAGTGAAGAGAGTTTGTTAGTTTTGAATTTGGGACTGCATTTCCCGATTGGACTAAACTTCACGACATATCAGTATTTGATAAGAGACGTAGTCAGAATGCTGAAAGATCGTGAACATGAACTGGGCAGTAAAGCAAAAGTGATTTGGAAAACATCAACAGCAATTCATAAAGAGAAACTTGAAAAACCTCGGAACCGGACTAATTGGAGGTTCTTTACGGATCAGGTAAATAAAGGGGATAAAGGTTTATAGGATAAAGGTCTAGGGCCGTAAGCAGGATATTTTAGTCAGGGGGGCAATAAGACTGCCCAATTTCTAAGGGGGTATGCTCCCCTGGAACATTTTTGAAATTTGACTCTCTGAAATGGCATTTCCCGCAATCTGAAATCATATTTGAGCAAAATTTTGAACATTTTAAAACATATTTTTTAAGACACATTCTCTCATTTTTACAAGATTTTGTCTAAAACTACAGTATTACATATTTACAAAGACACATGTTATTTTTCACCTAAATGTTCAGAAGTTGTCAAGTTCGTTAAGAAGTTCGTTGGGAAGTTCAAAGTTCGTTTTGAATTACGCAATTGATTGCCGGCTACTAGGAACCAAGCAGGCACAAAGTCAATCAAATCCGTAGTTTAAAACGAGTTCTGAACTTCCCAACGAACTTCCGAACATTTTGGTGAAAAGTGAGTAGCAACTGACTGTAGAGTAATAGTTATAAGTTACTCTTACGGGATAAAGCGCGAACGCAACACGAAAACTCATTGTCAGAGCACCCTGCTTGCAGCCAGCGGTTGAATTGCGAAGGACGCAGATCAACGTGGCCGTGTCGAAGCATATCAAAGGCGCTCCAGGCAGCTGTCATACGACACAGTTCAGACCACGGATCACGGCTAAGATGAACACCGCTGCCAAACGTTTTGCGCATGTGCGACGTCCGAACTCGTCCTCGGAAAAAGAGCGGGAAAACACTGAAATATTTGGACTGGTCCGAGAGTCCGACACAATAGTTAAAATTATAAGCATACTACCAAAAAGATAAGGTAGATAATTTGTGCTTGGCTTCCTTGTCAATTTTGTAACACATTCTGAATTTACCCCTTCGTAATTTTCTTTACCCTTTTTTTAAAACACAAATGAATAGTCGAGTCTTACTTAGTCTTCACTTTCTGGTTGTTGTGGCGCCACGGCTAGTTCCCACTTCTCAAGGAAAACCAAGGCAGATAAGACAGATAACACAACCATTTAACGTAACATAAAATAAAGAAACTTACTCGTTTGCTGCTCTTAAGAAGAAGTTTGTTTAAAAACGCAGTGCCCTCATCTATTCTTTTCTAATTACGAGAAGAATCCGAGCTCAAGCAAGATCATGATGGATAAAGATAAATCATTTTCCGCTAGTCCTCTCGCTGGATCCCTATTCTGTGACGTCACCAAAATAAGCATCGAAAGAAAAGGAGACTAGGAACTAATCTGGCCACTTTATTATACTCGTTATATATACTTATATTGTGTATTTAATTCTCTTTCAGCGTGTCCGACTGTTCGATGCATACGCTATGTCAGCCATGTGCAAAGTTGGTATTGAAATCTTGGACGTGTATCAACTGACGGCTTCGTACCCGAATGAAGTCCTAGACGTAGTACATTACGATAATGATGTATTTCACAAAGCTGAAATGCAAATTCAAAGATATGCCGAGTCCGGAACTGGCTACAAACCTCAACGAGTTTGTGTTGGATAAATCAAACAAACAAATTTTAAACTTTTTTCGTATGTTTTTACAAGCTGTCGAAAGTTAAACTCAGAGAAAAACTCTGATCTCCAAATGGGACTGGAACCCACAACCTTCCGAATGCCAGCTGGACGCTCTCACCACTGAGCAACTGGAACTCAGATGGTAGACCGAGGACTGATACCGCTGCCAAACGTTTGAGCATGCGTGAATTCGCTAGAGTAAACATTGCAAGAGAAGTGGGAACAGTAGTCGTGGCGACAACAACCAGACAGTGAAGACTAAGTACTAAGACTCAACTATTCATTTGTGTTTTAAAAAAAGAGTAAAAAAAATTACGAACGGGTAAATTCAGAATATGTTACAATATTGACAAGGAAGCCATGCACAAATTACCTACCTTATCTTTTTGGTAGCATGCTTATAATTTTAACTTTTGTGTCGGACTCTCGGACCAGTCCAAATATTTCAGTGTTTTCCCGCTCTTTTTCCGAGGACGAGCTCGGACGTCGCACATGCGCAAAACGTTTGGCAGTTGTTTTCGATATTTATATACGCCTGCATGGGAACTATTAAAAATTCCCTTTGGGTGATAATACGCGTACGTTATAGTTCTTGGTAAACAAGTAATTTGCTCATTAATAGGCATGCACCCTTGGCAACACCACTCCTTCGTTGGTCGGTGTGAAAACTGACGGTCCATATAAATATGTGGCATGCTTGCATGCCAGCAACTTGCATGCCAGCAACTTGCATGCCAGCAATATGGAACCGTTGCGCTCATTTTCGTTACTGTATATCTACCTGTGTTGATTTGTACTATTTGTGGTACACATTTCATTTCGTTATTATGGAAGCTTCATTGGACTTCACGAATTCACAATTTCTCGTGCATTACCGGACAGGAAAACTATCTTCAGGGAAAACTGTAAATAATTAGCTGTCAATATGTACGCTGTAATTTGTTATAAATATAAAAATAAACTACAAAGAACTATTATAATGTGCTTGTACGTCTTTATTAAAGGATAAGAAAGTTAACATGTGGGCAAACTAAAGTCATTGGCGTACTTTAAAGTAACCTAAATCATATTTATTGCCATCCGTCGGGTATTCTAGATAATTTATACGCTAGATAAAACAAACAAAGTCTTAATAAAAGTAGCGTACTGCGTAGGCAGTGTAGAAACAACAATCGAAATATAGTAAGGTTAGATATGCTGCCGAAACAGAGAACGTAGGAGTCTAACGTTTCGAGCGAAGGCCCTTCGTCAGAGAGAAACGTAAAGAGTGTTGCTCCACTGCACTTTGCCTCGTTCCCACGTTTTGCTCTAACAAAAGGTACGCTATGCGTACATGTATCTGCGCCAAAATTAGCCTAAGGGAAGGTTTACCCTAGCACCTGGGTTACCCTTGCACCCTGGTTACTCTAGTTCTTGTACATTGCTTGTTTTATTGTTTGTGTTTATAAGGATACTAGGGTAACCATAACCCTATCTCCTTGTAAACAGGCCCTAAAAGACACTCCCGAATTTGCTTGCACTGTTTAATTTATTATTCACCATTGTTCACACATATTGAAGCAAATTTGGGAAGCGTCAATCAATTCAGCCATAGTTAATAGAAAATATACATGGTTTGGAAACCTGGCAAACTTCAAAGCGGTTAACAAAAGGTACATAAATCCTTTGTGTTAGGTTTATCAATATTTCAAAAGTACAGTTGAGTGATTAAATCTAAACCTGAACAAAAACATAAAACAATGACTTTTGTTGAGCTTCCAAACCATGTATTATGTATATTTTCTATAAGCGAATGAAAGGTCAATTCCTTGATATTAAAAAGATATCGTGGGGCAGATCATGGCTATTTAGATACAACTTTGTACAGCAACTCAGCAAGCAGTCAATGAATACATGTGTGTACTGTACTGTACTGCTATTAATAAATAAACTCGATGGCATTAAAAATGTAAAATGATGCTACCGGTTGTGAAATAAATACTTGTAAGTTTCCTCGAAAGAGAATTGTTTGTCTTCCGGAGAGTAAATATGTTTGTTACTTGAAAACCACGGTCCTATTAATTCATAAAATCATAAACAGTTTACACGTGTGACGTGTCGGCCTGAGTAGATAAATGCCCAACGAGTTGAAAACCTTTTGTCAACTCTTCAATCATTCTGTATAACGCACAAAAACTGTGGTAGATCACACTTGCAAGTTTACTATATTAGGTCATGTTAAAAATACTTGCCATTTGTATCCGCAATATTGTCTTTCTTCGAAAATAGTGTTGCTTTTCGACTCGAATTCGTGCAAACTGCGAAGAACACGATCGGACAAAAAGGAATACTTGTTGCCATCATTCAAACTGACAACTCGTACGTTGACGTCAAAAAATTCTGGCTTCGATTGTCCCCGATCTAATTGTCACGCATTGGTTAGAGTTACACCACAGCACACATACAGCTCAGTGGTTACACAACAAAGTTAACAGACAAACACACACACACACACACACACACACACACACACACACACACACACACACAACACGATAGCAATATATCTGCTGCGCAGATACAAAAATGTATACATTTTCGCGTTCGCATAACCCCCTTTTTCCTTCCTTTGAGTGCCAGTCAATTACGCTGCAGATTACGCTGCTAATTAACGCATAAATTAATATAAGACTAAAATCAGAGGTGGTTGGACAAGTACCACGTGAATATCTCGACCAATGAAATGGCTTGTTTTCTCATCGTTTGATCGGCTGAAAATTTTGCATTGGACTTAGAATACCGAATATTACGCTATTGTCATTCATTTTTTTTCTTTAAAAAAGCAGCGATATCGTTTGATATATTGTTGGACTATCCATATCTGCAGGATTTTGCAAGGTAAATGTATTTTTCTACTTTATTTTGATGGTTTATGTAGGTCGTGTCGCCCTAAGCGAAGACCCAACTTCCGGTTTATCAACAATCTTCAAAGCAAAAAATCTCGAATTCCAACGGTTCGAATTCTCTAATTTTTGCGTAATAACTTGAACAAATGTCTAATCTTGGATTCTATCCAGACGACCCCCGGCGACCTCTCAACCGTTTTCGAGATATTCGCCTTTGAACCGACCATGGTATTTCGGCATTTGCTAAGATGGCGCCTAATAAATTTAAGAGGGCCTTTCGCCACTAAAGCTTGTTTTTTTCTCAAGAATTTTGGAAGTTTCCTAATATTTCGAGCTTTATTCTTTACAGTAAGTGTAGAATGAGTGGTGGACAATTATTAAAGAGTAAAATTTGGTATTTGTCTGTTTTTATGGTCCAAAACGCTTGACCTCGCTGTATAAAAACACCATCATTCTGGAAAAAATGTATACATATCAGGCCTACATATATTCTGTAAATATTATTACAGAATGTACTGAACTTTCTTAAAGATCTGCTATATATGTATACAGGCCTGATATGTATAGATTTTTTTTTATATTAAATAACATTGTGTTCCATGACAGCATATGATTATTAAAATTGATGTGTGGATAATTATTTGTAGTTTATTGTTGTTGGTCATTGTTATTGTGAATAATATATTATAGTTGTAGTATTATTATTTTTTTTTGCTAATTTGTTATAATTTGTTGTTGTTGTTGTTGTTGTTGTTGTTGTTGTTGTTCGTATTGTTTTTTAGTATACAAATATTTATTATAGGACTTTAGCCAAGTGTGTGTGTGTGTGTGGGGGGGGGGGGGGGGGCATTTGCCCTTGTGTCCACCCCTTGATTTTTACACCCATGAAGTGAATACAATAGTTAGCCATTGGCTGTACAGTCAACTTTTAAGACACAAAAAGGTTAATAATTCCATCTCACTTCCTATTTTTTACAGGAAGTGAAGAGATACAGTACAGATGTCAGTGTTGGAATAACTTGCCTGGGCACAAGCACCGATCTGAACAGGATTTTTATGATTATAAATTGATGGATTCTCTTTTGCCAAATAACATTCAACTATGTAGTTTGATGTTTTGCATGTTATCAGTTGTATAATTACATAACAATGCATAATTGTGGATATAACTAATAAAATTTTAACAGAGGTATTATCTCTCACGTAGTATACAATTCGAATGCTGTGTCTCAAAGCCTAATTAAATGCCTGGATATTATTCATCCCTTTGCCTTTGAGTGCTACTGCATGTACATACTGATAGACAGTGAACTCTGTCTAAGACAGACACCCTTGGGCTGGACTTTGTCTGTCTTATAGTTCATTTTATTGGACTTTGCCTGTCTTATAGTTTGATTACCCATTCACTTTTCTGATGCCCTCTCTAAAGTTGATGTTTTCTTGGCAGGGGGTGGTGGTGGGGTGGGGGGTGGTGGTGGGGGGGGGGGGGGGGTTGGTGGTGCTTGACTGCAAAAATGTAAGATCAATATTGAGCAACATTTTAATTTTATTCAAGTTCCTTATTTACATACATATATATTTAGGATACAGGAAATACACTTTATTTGATAAAATATGAATATTTGAACATTTGACCAGTAAAATACCAAGTGGTCCAAGTTTATCAATAGATTCTGGAGGCAATTCAATAAATTATCTTGATGTTGGATTTTGAATTAACCTTAATACAAAGAAAAATACAAGATAGTTATATTGAATAATAAATTTTAGGCTAGCTTTATTCACAACTTTATAAAATTTGGGATACAAGTAAGCTAAAGTATGAAGGAAGAGGGAAATCATAAACCACTAAACAACAAATAATGTTGATTTCTCAAATCTCACCCCACGCTTTTCTCCAGTTGTAACGAATCACACGTTGCACCGCACAACCAAATCATCCTTCATTGTAAATATCTAAATTCATTTCTGATTTGTTCCATTATCTGTAACATAAAATGCGTCGAATCCGAACAGGATTGGGTAGTCCTTGAAAACTATCTTGAATGCCCATCCGCCATTGTCATGAATATACGCCAAATAAAGCACAATCTGATCATATTAATTGTGTATGATCGTCACGGATTGTTCTCGTATTCTCCTGCCCATCAGATTTATAAATTGTGGATCAACTGTGACGAGTTTTCAACAGTTTTTGTGCATCTAGTCCACAGGGGAGAGTTCATTCCTCGTCTGCGGTCAGATGCAAATGAATCGATTTTAGCGTTAGGACCATGATGCTTTGCGTGACTTGTCCAACCTCCTCTGGACTAAAATGGTACTACAAACTCTCTCTCCTCCGCAGAGGCTCGGAGGGGCAGGCGTGCGGGTGAGGAAAGACGCGCGGGGAATGATGGGAAGAGGGAAAGAAAATGAGCCTCTGCCAGATAATGATGTCAATATGGCGCCCAAATTCCGTGATGGACTAGGCGCCAGACTCGGGATTTCATTATATAATCAACAAATCTACTACGCAAAAGTCGGAAATCACTAAACTGTGGACAAGACACATTTAAATCGCTGATACTTCTCAACTCGACAATGTTACTGCAACACAAGGACAGGATTTTCCGGTTTTGAATTTATGCAAATAAAAGTATAAAACAAACGCTACATGAGAAAGTTTATCATTCATCAAAGGACGAACTGTTATAAACATAGATCTTACCATTATGTCGTAGAAAGTTAGCACCGAGAATATTTCTAGCGCTGTTCGTCGGCTTTGTTTATCAAGTTAATACTTAATCATGTACTTCGTGCAAACTATCGTCGCTGTCTGCCATGACCAGAGAACCGCGGATTTGTCCAGAGAACGGCACATTATCCAACCTCGTACCCAGGGTTTTCTCTCTAGCGAGAGAAAGACCCTGGTAGGGGCTGCTGACGCCACCACCCAGATTCTGGGTGGTAACAATTTTTTTTTTCTGAGAGGGGAGGCAAAGTATAATATTGTGTTCCGAGTCGGCTGGCGTCAGCGTTATAATTTTCCTGCTTTTATTATAAATATTATCACTCGCAGTATTTCTCATTGAATGTAAAAACATATTATGTTATTTCTGAAAGCCAAGCCACTTTTAATAGAGTTAAAAGATGGAGCTTATACTTCCACTCCTCAACGGCATTTGAAAAAGATTTTGGTTTTCACTCGGGAAAACTTTTCTCAGTGCAGGAACAGGATAGGAAAGTTTCTTTTGTCTTATGAGCTTGCGTACGGAACTAATGATTTTAAGACAATAAAAACTTTTCTATCCGTTCCTGTCAGATGAAATATATCCTGAGTGGTAGCCAGCTTTTAATTTGTTAAATTATTGATGTTTTTATATGCTTTTGCGACCGATTTTGACAAAAGTAAAACCCACTATCCTTTCCGACAATAATCGACAGAAACTCATCAAAATGAAAAACTCCTGAAACTCACAATATAAACTATCTGTTTATTAGTTAATTCATGTTTCCGGCTCTCCCTTTCTTGAATCGCAGATATCATTAAAATTATACAAAACAGCAGTTAGTTTTGCTGTGTAACTATATCTTGGCGTTTGAGGCTTAAGCATATTTGAATTTTGTAAGAAATGTTATTATAAACGAAGCGTACAAACGCTTATTAAAACAGAACTGAAAAACTCTTCTGCATACTTCTTCGACAAAACTTAACTTCCTTATATAAACGAACTTGTGTTTTAACGATAATATAAAAGTAAACAATCTTGTGCTGTATACTCAACAGCCAACACTTTTTACCTGAGAATCTTGTTTCACAGTAAACTTCAACAAGCTAGCCTAAAGATATTTTGAACGACCTTGCATGATACAACAAAAAAGTAAATAAAACCACAAGTCGTAGCCTAGTAATTATTTTAGACAATTCAATCAATTATTTCAGTCAGAAAATCTTTTCCGTTAGGCCAAGCATGCAAAAAATGGTAAATAACTTAAGTTTTTTGGTACCAAATGAAGATCCCAGACTTCAAACTGTTTGATATCGAGCTGCCACTGTAAAAAAAAACAAAGTGCGAAAACTAACCTGCTTTTTAAATATTCCAAAGCGATAAATCGAAGACAATGTTTTAGGCATGAAATCTCCAATATGAGTAATCTTCAATTGATGTCTCCATTTTTAAATAAGTAATTATTGACCAGTATTAAGTGTTTGCAATGATAATCGACAACCAGGTAGAAACATTTCAGTTTTTAACAACTAGATTAGCCGGCACGTCCGAAGTGATAACAATTGCACACAAAGAACCCCCCCTCCCGTATTAAATTTTTTGCTCGGTGCAACGTCAGCAAATCGTCAGCAGCTGGGTCTTTCTCTCGCTAGAGAGAAAACCCTGGGTACGAGGTTGCACATTATCTGGCACTGGCAGAGGCCAACCTCGTCCCCAGGGCCATTTGTGGGGGCTGGGCCAAGATGGCGGCCAAAAACAAAATGGCGGGAACAAATGGCCCTGGCACAGGCTGCAAAAAATGAGTCATATTTTGACTCATTTTTGACTCGGCCCAGGCTTCACGAAGTTTATCGCGCCTAGTCAGGCTCAATTATTTTCTGAATATTTAGTTCAGCTTGACTGACCCAAACTGAAAACAATCAAAACATCATTTCCAAATACATTGTCGAATTATTAAAATAAATACACTTTTAATAAATATCTGTAAATGCTTATTATTTATCATTTGCTTCACCGTTGTACCAAATTCGCAAGAAACTGGATTGCCGTTGTCTGGCCGGGCCGCCTTGTTTTCGTAAGTTTTCGGTGGATTCAATTCAGCGTTTTGAAAAACATTTAGGCTTCGTTTCGTCGAGAACTCTTGTTTGAAAAAAGCCTGCTTCTTAATGGCCAAACATGTAAATTCTGCCCTGTGGTGTACTTTCCTTTCGCAGCCAAAATACTTTTTGACTTTGTTCACCAAGTCTTTCGTTCGCCCGATTTAGAAAACACACTGAATTGCCGTCCCATGGACTTCGTTGTATGGCAGCCAGGGCACAGAGACGACACGACCCATCATTACATATTCTTCCGATGTTTTCACGGGTGTTTCGAAAGCTTTCCTCACATTTTCATTCATTTCGAAGTTGTTTTTTAACAGCCGGCAATTCTGAATATAATTTGAGCCCAAAAAGCAAATGCCCGCGAGTTAGCCTGCCGCCCGCCTTGTTTCCACCAATCAGAATACCTAAAACATCCAAAGTTATCTCGACCAATCAAATGTGGTGATAGCTCAGCCTGTGCCAGGGCCATTTGTTCTTGGCCGCCATCTTGTCCCAGCCCCCACAAATGGCCCTGGGGACGAGGTTGGGCAGAGGCTTCTTTTCTCGTTTCCGTCTTCCCAGGGTTCACCGCACGCCTCTGACCTTACGCCCACGTTTCTTCCACTAGCGGTTTTCCCTCGTAGCACGTAGCTACTTCATGTTAGACCTCATTATCCACGCAAAGCCTCTGCGGAGGAGAGAGCTACAAACTGATGATGTGGCATGCAAGCATGCCAGCATAGTCAATCGAGACACAGAATAGTAATACAACCAGAAGTCCAACTCAAGTGAAAACTTGTCCGCATTTCTTCAATGCGCAGGCGCGATATTTTACGCCATCCGACGCCATTCTACGCCATCCTACGCCATCCTGGCAAGTTCCCCCGGCAGTTTTAACCTTCTTTTGAAGGACCAAACTGCCGGGGGAACTTGCCAGGATGGCGTAGGATGGCGTAGGATGGCGAGGAATCCAGATGCGCGAGGCGACATGCGCGAGGACATAAACTTCAAAGGTTCCGACGCGAGTTGGACTTCTGGTTGTATTACTACACGGCCAGAAACGCACAAGTTGTAACAAGTCTGTTGCCGGCCTTGATACAACTTGCCATCAACAAGTCTGAACCTGGATGCGTTCGCTCAGCTTGTTGTGGTTTGTCGTGACAAGTCTGCAACAAGTTGTCAACAGGCTTGTTGTAAGTTGTTGCGACAGACCTGCAGCAATGCTGTCGTCAACAGGCTTGCTGCAAGTTGTCGTAACAGGCACAGAATAGTAATACGCGTCGGAACCTTTGAAGTTTATGTCCTCGCGCATGTCGCCTCGCGCATCTGGATTCCTCGCCATCCTACGCCATCCTACGCCATCCTACGCCATCCTGGCAAGTTCCCCCGGCAGTTTGGCCCTTCAAAAGAAGGATAAAACTGCCGGGGGAACTTGCCAGGATGGCGTAGGATGGCGTAGAATGGCGTCGGATGGCGTAAAATATCGCGCCTGCGCATTGAAGAAATGCGGACAAGTTTTCACTTGAGTTGGACTTCTGGTTGTATTACTATTCTGTGTAACAGGGCCGCAGCAATGCTGTCGTCAACAGACTTGCTGCAAGTTGTCGTAACAGGGCCGCAGCAATGCTGTTGCCAACAGGCTTGTTGCAAGTTGCCGTAACAGAGCCGTAGCAATGCTGTTGTCAACAACTTTGCTGCAAGCTTGCTGTGAACAAGCCGTAACAAGTCTGCAGTTGACAGCTTTCAACAAGGTTGATAAAACACGCGTTATTCTCGCGTTCATGCAGTGATTCTATCTGAGTTATTAGATTTCTCAAATATAGAAATAACGAAATTATCACACCGTGTGATACTTTCGTGATTTCTATACTTAAGAAACCTAATTCAGATAGAAAATAAACAACTTAGATATATTATTAAAATTTACACAACTACAAACATCTATCAAAGCAATTTTATTTTACAGAAAACAATTCAATACATTGCAAAAATTCAGTCCGCCGATGAAAGTGTAGTTCACTCACCATTTAAATGTTTTAGTACGTTCATGCAAAAATATATTTAACTGATTAAACTCACCACTAAAGATATATGTAACAGATGATAGATAAATTAATGTTTGCCATAGAGATATTAATAATTGTATACCGCTTCTTTTTAAACGTTTGTACTTCTCAGCTTTAGTTTCATTCGTGGTTATAGTTTTCGTTGATAGTTCTTTTTCTTTACGTTGAGTGCTGGACGCCTGGACCAGCGGACAAGCTTAGTCCCCTTTTTAGCTGTATACACTTGCATGGATACTTGAGAGTAAACTAAAAATAGAAATAAACTGCCATTCCTGACACACTTGCCCTCGCTGTTTTATAAACGACTGTTTACATTTTTTCCTCAACACTGAAATGCAATCCCACTGACAACTTGTGAACAACCACTGTGAACTTAACATGAAGCAGAGCCAAATTTCAATCACATGTCTCACTTTATAACCGATAAATAAGACTCTTGTTCGTGGAATTGTAAATGCCCGTCTGTTTCAACTTTCAAACTGTAAAAAATAAAATTTAGCCAACGGTCCATGGTGACGCAAGTTTGTTTTCGTAATCTCATTCTCATTGGCTGGTTATGATTGGCTCTCTGAGCATCGGATGATGCAAGCCTCATTACTTCCTGTTTTCCCCCTCGAAGCTTCGAGTTTATTTACAAGCTGTTCGAAAGAAACACTTTGAAACTCAAAGGTTTTTTGGACAAACAGAACTTGGCCCACAAAGATTAAACTGCAAATACAAACAGGGTCTGTAACAGATCAGCTACAGGCAGTTTTATATACGAATTTGAAAATCGCTTGAGAAAATCTTTGCCGTGAATTGCCGTGGCCATGGGAGACACAGTTTTTAAGGATATTTTGAGCTAAGTTCTTTTTTTGTGGTTATAAACCCTAAAATATGCCTTTTGTGAACTTGAACAAAAGATTGAAGTGATAAATATGTGTATTACGATCGTATTAACATTTGTCTAGCTTTGATAAATCGATATCTTTCAAAATTTTGCAAGATGAATTAGTGATGTCTCGACATGCCTGGCCGCTACGGCTGTCTTTGTGTGTTGTAAAATATATGGTGCAGAAACCGACCAGAATAATGTCGTGTCTTTAATTCTTCTGAACATTTATAGTTTGAATGAATAGCAAAAACTATAGTTTAGCTGCGATTGTTTTTCATTATTGCTTTTTCACGGGTTTTTTCTTTGTTTCAAACACTTTTCTGTTAACGAAAAAACGTTTTGAATTTTTACCCACACAAGGACGTTTATTAAATACTAAACTTGAAATAAACGTTTTCTCTCTCTGCTATAGTGAACCGTTGTTATATTATGTTGTTCATAATGAACAGAAAATGTTTCTGTATACGGTATTTCAATGCAGTATTGATATAAAAAAGAAACGTACTATCGCAGGTTCGGGGAAAAAAACTCCTGTTACCACAACGAACTTGTGTCGGCAAATTGTCACGGTATCAGTAGAGCGTTTTCTCTTTTTATTTCAGCTTGTTGTGACAATCCAAGTACCGATTGTTTGTAACACGTCTGTCGCAGGTTGTTATCAGCTTAGTGCAGACTTGCAATAACAACTGGCACCAAGTCTGTTGGGACAAGTTGTAACAGCATTGTTGATTGCATCAGACTTGTTGCAATTTGTTTTATCAAGCCTGTTATTCTTTGTCATCAACAGGCTTGTTGCGGAATGCCAACAAATTGCTACGCCTCTGTGGGCGACAACTGGCAACAAGTCTGTTGGGACAAGTTGTAACAGCACTGTTGATTGCATCAGACTTGCTGCAATTTGTATTATCAAGCCTGTTATTCTTTGTCATCAACAGGCTTGTTGCGGAATGTTTCAACAAATTGCTACGGCTCTGTGGGCGACAAGTTGCAACAGGTCTGTTGCCGCAGGCCTGTTAAAGCCTGATCGAGTCAACATGCTTGCAGCAACTTGTTAACAACCTGCAGCAAACCTGCACATCCCGCAAATTGCAACAAGCCTGTGAGATTTCTGGCTGTGTATTCTGTGATCGAGGAGGTATCATCGGTTTCAAATTATGAAGCTTAACCATCCAATAAAACCATCCCACAAGCGAGATGTTAAACTTGAACACATAAAGGTAAAAACTCTATAGGGGTGTTGTGGTCGGGGTCTGAGAGGTGGGACATTTTTCCGGGGGGTTGTGGTTAGGTTTAGGGTTTCCGGGGGGTGTAATTAGGTTTAGGGTTTCCGGGGGGGGGTATGGGGGTGAGGTTTCGTTTAAACACGGAGCGAGCGTATAAAAGGGAGCGCCCCCCCGGCTACGCACTGACAGTTTGAAATGTTGACAGTCAAGTCAACAACGAGTCAGTGAGCTGGTGAAGTTTTGAGAATTATCTTTTATTTATAACCTTTTTACCTTTCAATACACCAGGTAAATTGTAAAGAGAAACATAAGTAGAGTCTTAGATAAAAACAATTCTGAAGTGATTAAATTTGTTTGGTCAAATAATTTGTAAAATATTTATGACCTTGCTTTCAAACGATGTTTGAAGGTCACGTTGAGCTGCTTTGTCTTTCGCCGTTTTTTTAAATAGAGTTCCACATAAAAGACAAGACTTTGATATTTAACTAAAACAGCCCATTTAAACGAAGACAATAAATAGTTTATTATATTAACTTTGCAAGTCAATATATCACAAATTGAGAACTTTTTAGTAGTCATATTTGCCTGGCTTTCCAGACAACATGTACTGTCGGTCGTGCAAAAACAAAGTTATCGTCGTTGAAAAGTGAGATGATGTTCAGACATCTACATTGAGATATCAGTCATTATCAACATTCTTGGTGTATATAAAAGGGTCTTATAATTACAAGGACGGAAGATATGAATGAATAAGCAAAGAATACAGACATCATCTGCATTCAACAAGAAAAATGGTGAGATGCTTGGTCTTTTTCGTACGGTTTTTCCTCACCTTAGTTTTGTTTCGACGTATTGGAAGCGTAATTTTTCCGTCTTTCTACTCAAAATGATGTGTTACACTTGAAAAAGACAAATTCGACGTTTGGAAAGCGGCAAGTTTAATTTAAAAACAGTAAACAAGTCTCACAAAAGCTCCACTCTTCAGTCCAACCCATTGAACTCTAAGTAAACTGGAACGATAACTCGATGGCGTATCATGAAGCCAACATGGGGGCCGCCATGCACGTCAACCCCAGTCCCTTTTACTTTATAGCCGAGAGAAAATGAAGCTGAATTTGGTGAACTGGGTTGCAAAAACAGCTTGAAATCAAACAAAAACTGAACTTGTTAACCACTTTTAGGCTTAAATCAAATTCCAATATACCGTAGAGTAGGTGAACACTGACATGACGAGTAAAAACAAGGAAAACAGTAAAAATATAAGCTCTCAAATGAAAGTCAACAATACGCAACCAAAATTGCCATTGGTTTGGACAAATATAAAGAAAATACATATGAAACCCAGGTTTAAAATGAAGAGGTTGTTTATAAAAACAGTTGGGTTTTAAATTTTTAAATTTTAAGTAGGAAAAAAACAACAAAATGCACTTTACCATGTGTTATTACAGCTCTGGAATTACTCTTCGTATCGAAAAATGTCAGATTTAGCATTTCCACAACTGAAACTTGAGTTAAAGCTATAATTTAGCATTATCTTATTACTAATTCTTGGCAAGACAACCTTCAAACGTTTGAGATAACAAAGAAAAATAAGAGAAACCTGCATTTTCCGTACGAGTTTCGGACTAGAATTTTGCTTTTGTTCGGCAGATATTTCGTCATTCAATCCATTTTCGTGTGTAGAAATTGTTCAGGTACAAGGCCAATAAGCCGAATACATACTATCTTCTTCGTTATCATCTATAAAAAAACTTTAGGTCTAAAAAATGGTTGTTTTTTGCAGCGAGTTTTCAGTTTTTCATTGTACGTGCCGCTCATAGGTTCTGTTGACGTCAGACGTGCAATGGCGACCCCCAGCGGCCGGAAGTTTGGCTTCACCCAATCATAGGGCCTTTCTTATGGAGTTGGCGTTCCAGTTTATTTAGAGTTCAATGGTCCAACCTCGTACCCAGGGTTTTCTCTCTAGCGAGAGAAAGACCCTGGTAGGAGCTGCTGACGATTTGCTGACGTTGCACCGAGCAAAAAATTTAATACGGGAGGGGGGGGTTGAAAACTGAAATGTTAAAAACTGGAATGTTGTTTAAGTTGTTAAAAACTGAAATGTTTCTACCTGGTTGTCGATTATCATTGCAAACACTTAATACTGGTCAATAACTACTTATTTAAAAATGGAGACATCAATTGAAGATTACTCATATTGGAGATTTCATGCCTAAAACATTGTCTTCGATTTATCGCTTTGGAATATTAAAGCAGGTTAGTTTTCGCACTTTGTTTTTTTTTTACAGTGGCAGGTCGATATCAAACAGTTTGAAGTCTGGGATCTTCATTTGGTACCAAAAAACTTAAGTTACTTGCCATTTTTTGCATGCTTGGCCTAACGGAAAAGATTTTCTGACTGAAATAATCAGGGCGTTTATATAGGGGGCGGTGAAACGGCAATGGGCGCGCTGATCGATGTGTGATGCAGAGGACTGGTAACAAGCCCCCTGTCACCATAGCGACGAACGCTAAGTCAGGAAAGTCCAAAATATGGCGGGTAAAATACGCTTGATGTGGAAGTCTCTGAGTTGAGTTTTAGAGGACGTGGATGAAATTGCCGAGCCATACGATATATCAGTGGATTCAGCTAATATATTCTCTGGTGTTACTCCCAAAAATTCGGAGTCGTTGCTGAAACATGAACGAATATGTTGCTGAAAGATATGAACCGTACCGTTGCTTTCGCAAGAGAAATGACGCAAGAAGTCTTTGGAAATCTTTGTTTGTGCACGTTATCAGTTGGCCATGTTCGATAGAAGACAACATCTTGCATTGAATTTTAGCTGGTAGGTCATCTTTCCAATTGAATATCAAGAAATAATCAACTCCAATTTGCATTTTCTCAATGAAACCTAACAAGAAGTCATCTTGGCTATCTGATGACAAAATTACAAGGTGTGGACGACAGTTTATCACGTAATGCGCTCGGCATGCGTCCCAGCAAGTCGTATTTTAATAAATTGATCGGAGAGTAAAATTTGTTTACAGCTTACAGTTATTCTAATCTAATGCTTCAAAAACCCGATAAAGTTATTGATATAATTACTAAGAATCGTAACATGGCAAAACTATAAGTTTTGTTTACTTCTCTTGCAGCAATTGAGGAACTAAACAGGCAAGAGTTAAGCCATAAAAATACCTAACATCCGAACGCTATATCTCCAAATAATCAACTCCGATTTTTATGAAAACTTTAAGATATAACCACACTATTATAATCTTCAACATACCTGAATTCCTAAGCGTGGACGACCTGTTAACATGCTCAAATCTTGTAATGAAATTTTCCCTCGATAGAAGTCATCAAAAAATCGAGTCATTATCCATAATAACTCCTTTATAGTACAACTTTTTACGCCAAACAAATATTCATACATTAAACGAATAAGTACTTCGTCGGTACATTGCAAAAGGTTCCTCCAAAATTACATAGTTTAAGAAAAAACAGCGAGAATGTCACAGTGCCCAAAAATCCACTTTTGATCAACTTTTGCTCAGAAGCACGCTCGTGCCAGTCCTTTTGTGCATCACACATCGATCAGCGCGATATGAGCGCGTTGCACCGCCCCGTATATAAGCGCCCTGGAAATAATTGATTAGGCTACGACTTGTGGTTTTATCTACTTTTTTGTTGTATCATGCAAGGTCGTTCAAAATATCTCTAGGCTAGCTTGTTGAAGTTTACTGTGAACGTGGAAGTGAGTCGACATTATTGGGAATTGAAGCACAGTATATATCTTCCGCGGCCGATATTTAATAGAGTTTCTTGAGTCTTTTTTTTTTTTTGAATAAATTTCTTGAGTGCTGCACATCACAAACAGAACGACACAGGCGACAGCAATTTGTGTTTTTATTTGAGTTGCGTATATTTTCATGGACGGGAATTTTGGATCAGTTAGTACATCTCTTTCGAAGGAACAGAAAGAAAAACTGAGGAAAAACTGTTTATTGTGAGTAAAATGGAAACCAAAAGAGGGCAGCAAGAATAAACTCGAAGGTATAAAATTTCCGTGCTAAGACTAAGTCACTATTAAAAGGTAAGCTTAAGTTTTTCATATTTTCTCGACCACTGTCCACTGAAAATATTTTTTCGAATGAAAGTTTCCCTTTTGTTTCATCTTGAGAGATATCAATTTTATTACGTTGATGGTTTTTGCTGTGTTTTGCTGAAGACGCCAATCTTTTAGGACGTGGTATATATGTTTTCCATATTTTTTCTTGACCACTGTTATCTCTTTTTGAATGAAAATTTGCCGTTTGATTAATCAAAAACAATCTATTCATACTGCCATATTTCTGTTTTCTCTTATTTCTGGTATTCAATCTCTTAAATAGATTCGCTAATTTGTTTTCTGTGGTGTTTTTCGACGTGTTTTCTAGTGTTTTTGACTTTGACGTTTAATATTAACAACATACTATTTTGATTATTGATATGAACTTTGTCAATTTTCGCCGCTGTTTTTCCTTATTTTTGACTGAAACCTTACCTGTTCAGTGGCGTAGCTACACCCGGGCCTACCCGGGCCTGTGCCCGGGTGAAACCTGCGTGTGCCCGGGTGAAATATTGCAGACAGATCTAGCTCTCATTATATAGGCAAAGTAATTTAAGTATAGAGTATAGCCACTAGGAAGATTATGTATAAGTTTACTGTTTACAAATTGACTATAAAATCATGATTTTCACTGGTTTTTATTTTAACTTTTTTGTTGTTAAAATTGCCCCCAAAATGCAGGAAATAGCATTTCCGTAGCGTAAAAAATCAAAAATTTCCTGGGGGAGCATGTTCACACCCCAGAGGTTTCCCGCATGTTTGGCGCTCTGAACTGGCACTACCAACCGGACATGCTGTACTTCAAAATTGGTGGCTTCGGCCCTGTGACTGTAAATCACTGTAATAACAAAAAACCCACCAGAGAATGTTGAGACCAGTGCCCATGTTGTGCCCACATGACATCTGCTTTCTGGCTACGCCACTGTACCTGTTACTTTTTCACGGCAATTTGATTGTACTGGTTTGTTTTTAGTTGTATTATACTTATAGTTTTCGAGCTATTAATTTTAATACGTTGGTTTTTCTGTCATTGTGAAACAGACAAGGAAGCCATTTAAACGCTTGCAAAATCTAAATTAAGATCACTTTGGCAACGTCCATGTAAACAGAATATTACATTCATACAGAGCGTAAATTAAGTTTTCCTTTTTGTTCAACTTTGCAATTCATGTAGTTGAAACAATTAGCCACTTTAGTCTTTGTGATTATCGTTTGCTTTTGCCGTGTCTCGCTGAGAATGCCATGCAGTGAGTCGGACGACGAGAACGTGACACATTTTTTTTATCGTTTGTGTATTTTCGAATAAAGATTTGTTGGGTTTTTTTTGCTTCATCTTGACAGTCCGATTTTACTGTACTATATTTACTTCGCTTCGATGACAGGGTTGTTATAATATATTAAGAAAAACTAATTGGATGCTTATTTGAAGAAAATTATGTATTAAAAGCGGGCGAGGGGTTGTTGCGTTCATGTATTTCTAGTATTTATAATAAAAGCAGGAAAATCATAACGCTGACGTTAGCCGACTCGGAACACAATATTACACTTTGCCTCCCCTCTCAGAAAAAAAAAATTGTTACCACCCAGAATCTGGGTGGTGGCGTCAGCAGCTCCTACCAGGGTCTTTCTCTCGCTAGAGAGAAAACCCTGGGTACGAGGTTGTCTTCAGTCTTGGCCAAAGTTCCTCTGTAAGGCCGGAAGTAATTTTAGCTGTGTGGACCAATCAGATGCGTTTGGGCGGGATTGGCTGAGTACCTCAGCCAGTACTTATGCAGTCGCTCCGTGTTTAAAAAGGTTGTCTAATCAGATGATGGTTTTAGTAGTTGGTTAAGCTTCATAATTTGAAGGAAATGATAGCTCGATCGAGATATGGTCTGGAAACTCGGCAAACTTCAAAGCGCCTATAATGAGCTGGGATTTTATGTTGAACCCTACCTTACACCGTGCACATCCTTTGTTTTAGGTTTATTAATATTTAAATAGCACGGTTGAGTGATTGAACTGAAACGTTGCTATTGGACAATTCGTTCATTATACTAAAATACAATGTGTTCAGTGACCGTGCACCGTGCACAAAAATGCATAAAGGCGAAAAAGATATACCAAAGACTTTAGCTGAGTTTCCAGACCATATCTCGATCGACTATGATGCCAGCAACTTGCATGCCAGCAATAATATGGAACCGTTGCGCTCGTTTACGATACTGTGTCTTCCTGTGTTTATTATTTGAACTATTTGTGGTTTACATTTCATTTCGTTATTATGGAAGCTTCGCTAGACTTCACGAATTCACAATTTCTTGGGCATTACCGGACAGGAAAACTATCTTCAGGGAAAACTGGTTCAGGTTGCACAAAGCCAGGGTAGATTGGCGAGCAATCCTATCTCCGTGTAAGGAAAATACGAACTGGGGAAGTATCAAGCGTGGTTGGGAAAAGAAAAACAGGTCATCTGGCAATGAAAGTTATATTAAGTACATGGACATCCGACCTGCTGGGGAATTCTCGAGGATATTTATTCAAACGCGGACTGCAAGCGGTAGGGAGAAGACGTTTGGTGGAGATTCCTGGAGAATTTACTTCAGAGGACCCTCGAGTGTTTACGCTGCAGTATTCGACCACGACAATGGTACTTATGAGGCCATGGCATTGCTTGTCGAGCCTGGACAGTACATTGTCGAAGCCTTCTTGGATTACAGCTTATGTGATGGTCTCAAAGATCCACCGCAGAACTGGTTTAAAGTCGGTGAGTTTGTGCCTAATTTCTGATTGGAGGGCTTGTGATGATTGACCCATTCATGACAGCATATAGAGTTGACAAATATGCATTGCTTGAAGCTTTGCATTGGGATAATATGTACTACCAAAATTAGTATAGTGACTTTTCTGAAATAAAAAAGGTTCTTTGAAGGCGGCCAAACGTTTATGTGCTCAGGAATGCAGCGTGGCGTGTCAACGAATTTAACGAAATAAACGAATTCAGTTGAACAAGATGTTATAATTTTGATATAAATTTTGTTATAAACTTGAAGATACTGTAGTACACCCCGTTCAAAAAAACATGTTTTTTCAACAGAATTCGTTGATTTCGTTCATACACCACGCTGCATTCCTAAGCTTGATGTCATATATAAACATTAACGTTTGGCCGCCTTCCAAACAACGTTTCTCCTTCCAGAAAAGACACTCTACTGATTTTGGTAGTATTAGATGAAACATTGCAGGTCCACTCGCTGCTAGCAACTCTCATAAAATAGACAGTTTAAGCAACAGGCGTTTTAGAGCCACGGATGGCGATTGAATTCAATAGCATTTTTTATTCAAAACAATGATAATGAGCAATTTAAAATTCCAAGAGCAAAGTGAACGCCGTCGTCGTTCTACACAAGGTCATTGAGAGCATTTTCACGTTCTTGAGACGACGGGAACTTCTAGAACGCTGAAGCCTGTCATCGTTGCTACAATGAGATACGCATGCTTTTAAAGTAGAAAGCTTGTATTTTAAGGGAGATAATTTCACTACATTACCATATAAAATAAAGGATCTGTATTTTTATATAAAGATGAAATTTAAGCTTATGCGCTAACAGTTTAGATATGTGATTATTCATAACCTTTGTTTTGGGTAAAGCCTGGTCTCCATATAGTTGTAATTGTTGTAATTCAGTCGGCGACTATATCGCCGATCAAGTCTTACAACAATTACAACTTAATGGAAACGCTTGTTGTAATCCAATCGGTGACAGTCGGCGACTATTGTAGAAGTTGAATCAGGTTCAACTTCTACATTCTACAACAATTACAACAGTCGCCGATGCGACAACAGTTAATGGAAAAATCAATCGCCGACTTTTTGCTAGATATTTGCAACGTAAAACACAAAATTACTTACAAAAACCGGTCAAATCCTTTCAAAAAGACCTCGATTTCGTTAAAGAAGTCTACTAAATGACTATAGTTCGAAGACTTGAATATATACCGTACACCAAATCAAATGTTTGCAACTGTCGTCAAATGTTCACGAAACATGAGACTGAAGAGGCAAAGTTATTGAGCGTGTGTAAATAATGCTTGCTATATGTTACATAAACTGAAAAAACAGGTTGTTTTATTCAGTGTGCAAGCTCTGCAGGAATTTTTTTATGGGGTTATTTAAGCCATACGTGAAAGGATGCCAGTCCAAAACTGACCATGTGGCACTTTATAAAAACAGCGAGAAGTGGCCTGCAAGTACAACTAGCCAGCTTAAAGCAGTGAATAGCGGCTTGCACGCTATTAAAAAAAAACGATGATGATAAATATCAGTGTTCAAAAGTGTTTCCTCTGCATGTACATGTGCTTTGGAGGGTTTATAAAATTTCTCATTATAACTTGTTCATTGCTATTGTTATTATTAATGTTCACAAATAATAACACAACTTGAAAATGTCATTATACTTTAAAAGTATTAGATTTATATGTATGACATGTTGATTTTTGAAAATCTATTTTGTTTTAAAACACAAATGTCTAGTCTGAATCACTTTGTTTTGTTGTTAAGACTTTAGACACGAGTACCCTGTTACTTTGAAGGGGAAAATGTATCTAGTACTTGGATCCCTCTTCAACCACACCCTTACCCCCATCACAAAGGGGGTAGGAATCAATCACCTTCAAAGGGGGTAGGCCGGTATTAAAGAACTTGGGACTTTGGTTTGATAGTAGCCCAAATTGATATGGCTGCACATACATTTGTTTAAATATTAACCCATTCCTTTTGAGGATAGCCCTCTAGCTGTTGTCAGATGATTTCATTTATAACAAAGGGAAGGGATTTGTATTTATGACAGAGCAGTTGATATTCTTGATTTTTTTATGGTGTTTTGGAATGTTGCCCACTTGCCGTGTCTTTTATATGCATTGAGATAATAAATATAAATAATATAAGGAAATTTTATATAACAATGGATAATAGATAGTTTGCAGTGTTTGAAACTACCTGAAGTTTCTAAATAGTATATTTGACTGTTTAATCAGTGAGCTTTTCCTTTTTATCATATGATAAATCACATGGTGCACTTTGCTTGCACTAATTTTTTTTTGTTTTTGATTAATTGCACGATTTCTCTTTCTTTATCATTTTCCTTGCACGAAAATTCAAAAAACCACGTAATTTCTCCTGATTTAACATTTTTATAGACTTTTTTCGGTAGGGCTTATAATTGAAAGAATTTTGTGCTTCAAAAAGCATAGTTTTTACGGCGTGTTCACCGAAGAATAATAAATTGTTTCTATAACGCATCGTGTTTCAATCTTCCATACAGGAAATGCTCTAGGCCAATACCAAGCCAGTGGAATACTGGGCTTCCTAGACGAGTATCTTGTGGAACCATTGCAAGGCGAGAAAACAATCACTATTCAGATTTCGTCTGGCAATGAAACTATATCTGGGGAAATAGATAGTAAGTGTATAGGTTTGTTATTTGCGAGTTGGTTTGTTATTTGATGCTCGTGCAACGGTCGATTTTACTCCCGCTGCCCTGGTAAAACCACAAGTATGTTATACACAGATTCACCTGTGTCACCACCAGTTCAACTACTTAATATACTGGGTTTAAAATTAAACTACGTCTAGAATACTACTTTTTTTGTTAAATGACGACGCACATCATCTGTATCATGAACTACTGACTAGCTTATAGTTACGTCCGTCTCCGTAACTAACCTATACTTATTATTATATGGCTAGGTTTGATTTCCAGTCCGTACGCAAAACGACGCACGCTGATTGGTTCCCGAGAGGTCGGGATTTTACGATATTGACCTCCGGTCTGTGTCCGGGTAGAGTGTCCGGGTCAATACGCTTTTTTCTCGGCCCTGTAAGTTTTGGCGAGAACATTTCTGAGTTGATTTGAATACAAATAAAAGAGAACTGGTTATCTTTATTCAAATATTCTGAACAATACAATGTGCTAGAACATTGCTGCTGGTTTTCTTTAAAGCTGTTTATCTAAAAACACGACAAATAAAAGCCAAACTGGTGTAAACAAGAAGACCAAGTAGCGACACGAAAAAGTTAACAGGTAAGGTATAAACAACATACTCGGAAGACGAAAACAACGCTTTAAAAATAAAATGAACCAATAGCCACATAATAAATTCCTTATTAACCTTCGTTTTCTCGGTCTGTACGGGAAAGCATTTGCCCTCGGTTTTATCGCACAAACCTCGCTCCTTCGTCGCTCGCCGCTCGGTCTGTACGAAAACCTCAGGCAAATACTTTCCCGTACAGACCTCGCACTCGGTTAATAAGACCCCGTTTACACGATGCCGGTACAATTTGAAAACGGAACAAAATCATGCCGTTTATAAGGCCTTGCGTTTACACGATACCAGCACAAAAATAACATGAAATGTTATATGCTGTATTTGCATACCGGCATGATTTTGCTCCGTTTTCAAATTGTATCGGCATCGTGTAAACGGGGTCTAAGTCCTTATTAATGATAATAATTCATGTTCTGATTTGACACGTGAAATCTAGCAGGTTGATATTTTCGTTTATTTTCTGCGCATGACTAAAGTGCATATGACACGAAATTTAAGTTCGTCATACATGAAAGAACACTTAAATTTTTGGTTACCTTGCATCGTTTTTGAGATATTTCGGTTTGTTTGATATGTAAATGTCGATGTCTCAAAAAAACGATATAGGCGTGTGTTAGACCGTGTTACTTTGCCATTTTAACTGTTCTTTCAAATGAGACAAACTTAATTTAAGGAGATCTTGTTACGAGCGTCCCGACTTAAGATATTTTGATTCTATTTTACTCGCAACAAAAAACAGTGTGAACCAGTTACTTTCTTAAAACTATTTATTTACTTCAATTATACTATGTAATTAGCGTCTTTATAACTTCAACAAATAAGTAATTAATTCTTAACAGTTCAAACTTATCTCCTAATCTCTGCCTGAGCACAACTCTTTAGGTGTTCGTCTTCTTGATTTCTATTTCTTCGGTTCAACAAATATACTTTCTTCGTTATTGGTGATTTCTTTGGTAACTTGGTTTCCTGTAATAATTCTTCTTATAATCTTCTTTATTAATAACTTCTTTGATGATATTCAGGCACTGAGGCCTTATGAATAATGCATAACTCGCTTAGTTGTGCTCAAGCTTTTATAATACTGGTAGAGGAAGATATTGTGAAACTATGACTAATTTCCTCTACGTAGAATGAGTCAGTAGTTTTATAGTAAAGTCTCTTATCAAACCACCGATTACAACATCTCCGCCAACTCATGTCCGTTTACGTATAACTCTATATCCTTTACGTAATTGGAATTTGTTAAATCATGCAACTACAAATTATTTCCCATCGGTAAATTAGAATAACGTAAACTATATTACAATATTATAGTATACATGATAATTGTATATCATGTAACAATCTGTAATGATCGTGTTTTCGATGACTATTAATGTTTTTAGATTTCAGTAACATGAGATGCTGTGAAACTTGTAGCTCGCTTTGGGACGGCCACGGTAGATGGATCAATGGCACATGGTGGCCTTATGTACCAGGTAAGAAATAAAAAAACAAACAGGAGGAAAATTAGAGCATTTTCAATGATTCCTGTTGATTTTCAAGGATTTTCCAAGCCTGGAATTCAAAAACTTTCTAGGATTTTCAAGGACCGTGCGGGGACCTCTGTAGTCTATAAACAACTTTTACGATCAAGCTGCAGTGTTTTTAATATTAAGTTTGTCTCTTTTACAGACAACCGAAATAAGACAAAACAAAGCAGAAAACGAAGCGGAACCCTGTGGTTTTACGGTGACTCGATAGCGTTGCGTTTACAACGAAGTGTATCGGAAAAACCGCTCTGCAAAAAGATATTCTCGTCATGTCGTTGCACATATTCATCGACGTATCCACCTTTTGGAAAGAGCTGGTTGCAAGAAACAAAGCGTATCGATAATTTCGACTTTCGACCCAACTTAACCTTAGAACCAATACGCGATGTCCTACGTGGTGATCACATGAGAAGTGAAGATAGTTTGTTAGTTTTGAATTTGGGACTGCATTTCCCGACTTCACTAAACTTCACGACATATCAGTATTTGATTAGAGATGTGATAAGCTTGCTCAAAGATCGCGAACATGGACTGGGCAGCAAAGCGAGAGTGATTTGGAAAACAACAACAGCGATTCATAAAGAAAATGCAAAACCTCGGAACGCAACCCACTGGAGGTTCTTTACGGATCAGGTAAATGATCAATGAAATCATTGAATCAAGACAATATCGTCTTGATGATCATCACTATACCATAATCACAATTATCATCAATATAATCACCGCGCTACCGTTATCTAATGTGTGTGTGTGTGTGTGTGTGTGTGTGTGTGTGTGTGTGTGTGTGTGTGTGTGTGTGTGTTCAACAACAACTCGTAAATCTACACTGCCTCCTCCACAGGCCCTCGTTGCATCATCAGGCCCTCGCAGATCAACGTGGCCGTGTCGAGGCATATCAAAGGCGCTCCAAGCAGCCGCCAACGACACAGTTCAGACCACGGATCACGGCTAAGATGTTAGGTGTTGATTTTATGGAGGGAGGAAAACCGGAGAACCCGGTGAAAAACCCTCGAAGCACAGGAGAGACCAACTACAACTTTACTCACATGAGTCCAAGCCCCACAACGGGGTGATTCCCAAGCGGTCACCCATCCAAGAACTAACCCCGTCTAACTGGGCTTAACTTTTTGGTGAGAGGCAGTGCGCTAACAGCACACGCCACCCGTGCCCCCCATGGGATCGGTCACCATTTTGTTTACAGGATCTGGCAGGCCCTCTCAAAAGTGCGACCTGTCCATGATGCAATGAGGGCCTGCGGAGGAGGCAGAGAGCTACAAAGGATAAAGGACTGGGGCTAATCATCCTTACTTGCAGCCAGCGGCTGAATTACGAAAGACGCAGGTCAACGTGGCCGTGGCAAAACATAGGCGCTCCAGGCAGCTGCTATACGACACAGTTCAGGTCACAGATCACAGCTAAGATGTATAAATGTGGATTTTACGGGGGAAGGAAAACCGGAGAACCCAGCGAAAAAAAACCAATGCAAAAGAGAGATCAACTACAACTCTACTCAAGTCAGTTCCAAGCTCGACAACGGGGTCATTCCCACTGACCTGTATATAACTGGACCGCTTGCTCCTATTATCTTTGAGTTATGAAAAGTGTGGCCATTTGAACGTGGCGTCAAATGGCGAATTTGAGTCCTTCTGCTCATGGGAGACAACACTGACCACGATTTTGACTGGATTACAGACGCAGGCTTTATAAAATATCCCGTGAAAATGAAGAAAAAAATCCTTGACTCGCTGATATTTTCAAGGATAAACACAACAAATCTTTTTTGAAAGGTTAAAAAAGGTACAGACATAAATACATAAAGCAGTTATATTGTTAACTCCTATCGGTTGGTTACTCGGTTTTATTGTTGCATATATTTAATTGTTTTTGTTGCCGAAACGAAGAAGGGACAACTGAACTGACAAGTGAATACCAGGCCGGTAATTCAACGGCTTGTATTTTAATACTTTCGTAGGCTTTCGGCACATTTTAGTACTTTTCGAAAAGGATTTAATGAGCTTACTGTTGTAAAACATCAGTATTTCTCGTTGTAAAACATATACCAAATCCTGCGAAAAATTCTGTCCTTATGTTGAAGTGTTCCATTGAGTTTGAAATCTGAACCAGAAGGGCCAGTGAAGGCAAGCAAATACGAAGTAAACATAGTTAACTGTTAAGCTTATTAAAACTTTACATATACTGAAAAACGGACGATGTAAAACATTTATTTTGTATTTCGACAGACTACATTGAAGGCCATTGAAAGTTTTAACTGCACTTACTATAAGCTGGTGTTCTCCAGGTGTCACTAGTTGCCAACAACGGAGCGTAAAAATATATTAAACTGAAAAGTTTAGATCAATTTTCAAACAGAGAAAACATTTTTTCAAGCACTGGTCAGTGGCTTCTTCAATTGGCCATTTGACCATAGAGATCATATAAATACTAGAGGGGGCATTGGCGGGAAAATTTGGTAACCACATGGGGGCCGCCATTACCTATGATATTTCAGTCAATTGGTTGGCAAATGTACTAGACCCAGTCCTTTGCCAACCAACGCGCCTAATGTTTGCCTCCAAAAAAATCCAAGATGGCGGCGTTCAATTGGTTACCCGTGGTTGGCTGAAATTAAGATAGGATGCCCCCTCTAGTATTTATATGATCTCTATGCATTTGACGCCATGTTCAAATGGCCACACTTTTTTGGCAAGAGCAAGCGGTCCAGTTATATACAGGTCAGTGGTCTCAAGCGGTCACCCAGTCAAGTACTAACTCCATCTAACTGGGCTTAACTTTTGGCGTGTGCTCTTAGTGCGGTGCCTCTCGCCATTTTGCGTATTGCCAGCTACACGCGTAAAAATCTCGCAAGTTGTTACAGCATTGTTGCCTGAACAATACCGTAGCAACTTGCAACAATGCTGTAACAACTTGTTGACATATGTGAACAACATTGATAAATGAACATTGTTCGTCATTGTTTCAACCAGTTACTGCTTGATGAAACAACAACCGTTGTTCACGCATGTTGTAACAACCGAAGAACATATTGATACATCAACCATGTTCACCATTGTTGTAACATTGTTCATCGTTGTTATTTCGTCATGCTGTTACAACATGTTGTATCATGTGCGAACAACGTTGTTGGCTATAAAAAATGTCCTGTTGGAACAACTTGTTCATGACTGTTGATTTATCCGTGAACAAGTTGTTCGAACCATAAGTGAACAATTTGTTGACAACTTGTTCACGGCGAGCAGCACAACATTGTTCACGGCGAGCAGCACATCATTGTTCACGGCGAGCAGCACAACATTGTTCACGGCGAGCAACACAACATTGTTCACGGCGAGCAGCACAACATTGTTCACGCCTGTTGACAACTGTGAACAAGTTGTGCGTTTTTACGCGTGTACATTTCGCGTATGACCACGATGACGCAGACTATTTTTCTCCCACCGTTTTCTTCATCGCCAGATGTGATTCAAATTACAGTTACGGGATATGACAAATACAATTCGTACGTTTCATATTTCCAAAGCCTTTACAGGCCATACGATATTTTCACTAGTGAGAAAGAGGTGAATATATCACACAGCCTCTTTGAATAATTGCTTAATATTCATTTTTCGTTTTTAATTCTCTTTCAGCGTGTCCGACTATTCGATGCATACGCTACATCAGTCATGTGCAAAGCTGGTATTGAAATCTTAGACGTGTATGGACTCACGGCTTCGTACCCGAATAAAATCAGCGACGTAGTACATTATTACGATGATGTATTTCATAAAGCTGAAATGCAAATTCAAACATATGCCGAGTCTGGAACCGACTACAAATTTCGACGGGTTTGCGTTGGATAACCCCCCCCTTTCCAAAAAAACAAACAAACCCAAAACAATTGTAATGGAACTGTAACGGTACTGTGACATATTGCAAATCTGCGGTGGCAAAACTCACTTTGCAGGTGCAAACGTTCAGAAGCAGTAAAGGCGGTTTTCCAATAGGCGACATTTGTCGACCGACTCGACATTTTTCTTTTGTCTTGGCTAATAAAGCCGGTTTTCCACTAGGCGATTTTTTTCGCGCGAAGCGACTTTCTTTTGTTCGAATTCAATAGATTTCTGATTAGTTCCAGCTCAGAGCTCATGAGACAAAAGAAAAAGTCGCTTCGCACGAAAAAAGTCGCCTAGTGGAAAACCGGCTTTAGTTCCACTCGAGAGCTTGCGAAGCAAAAGAAAATGTCGCTTCGCGCGACATTTTTCGCCTAGTGGAAAACCGCCTTAAGACCCTCGTATAAACATCGCTTTATTTGGAATGAATATTGTGGGACAACTCAGGTCAGGTGGGGAATAATATACACTTAATGTCTGCTCCCGAGGGAAACAGTTAGTTTTGTTTTCCCGAGAGTCTTGATATTTCCCGAGACGAAGTCGAGGGAAACATCGAGACTCGAGGGAAAACAAAACTAACTGTTTCCCGAGGGTTCAGACATTAAGTATTTTGTTATATAGCTTGAGTTTCGCTGAATAATTTCGATGTTTATCAAGGGAAAGTACACAAAAGAAAAGACAAACTGAAAGACTTACCAAAACATTTCGTCTGGCTCTGTAATTTCACATCAAACAAATACGAGTCTCAGAACAAAAACAGCAATACATTTCTCCAGTTAATCTTCACATGCTTTGAAGACCTATAATATTCTTTTTTTCTTACCAAACAAGCTTTTGTTTATAGGAAACCGTGAAGAGTTCAAAGTTCTAGCGGTCAACAATTGAAAACTTATTGCCCGAGCAGGCAATAAGTTCTCAATTATTGCCCGCTCGGCAGACATTGAAATTTAGCTAGGGTCATGTGACCACAAACCAACCAATGACAGTCATCGTTGAATCCAGCAAAAGTCTAGCTATATAACAATGATATTTGGTGCTACTGCATGTAGTCCCATCGCGTCTGAAGCACGCACGTATATGATGAGACTGGTACCTAGGTTTCGGGCACAGAACGCCATGCTATGGGACGAAGCTGCCGGGTGAGGAAAACTCAACTCGACGCTCTACCGACTGAGCTACATGGTCAAGTTGAGAGCAGGTCGTGGAATGATGCATGGTACTTATATTCCCCTTGCAAGAACTCCACATGAGCGGGTTCCAAAATCACATGTGAGCACATGTGATTTTGGAAAGCGTTCATGTGGAATTTTTGTAAGGCTAGTTTCTTCATAGTTAATAGAAAATATACATGGTTTGGAAACCCGGCAAACTTCAAAGCGGTTAACAATCAAGCTACGATTCATCTTGAAAGGTACACGAAGGTGCCAAATCCTTTGTTTTACGTTTATTAATATTTAAACAGTACGGTTGAGTGATTGAAGCCAAACGTTGCTATTGGATGATTGCTTCATTATACAGAAAACACAATATGTTCAGTAACCATGAAAGTGCAAAAATTTCCATAAACCTGAACAAAAACATAAAACAATGACTTTTGTGAGCTTCCAAACCATGTATATTTTCTATTAACTATGGTTTCTTCAATATCGATAGATTAAATCTTCATCTTATGTTGTTGGAATAATTATTGTGGGACAACAAACTCGTCCCTTCATTTATTTATTTATCAATAAGCATTTTGCACTTAGTCACATATTTATTTGGCTATGCATATATACGCCATGTACCTAATGCATTACATCTTAAGGCTTGGCCAAACGCTTTCAACATTTCATTCAACATTGTTGAACGCGTGTTGAACGAAAATTTGACATGTTTCGTTGACAACATGGCCTTGTCGGATTAATCTTGTCTTATTAAAATACTACTTTTTCAAAGCATTTTAATCAATAATACAACTATTAGATTTTGTTTCCGTATGAAGTGAGAACTATATATATATAAAGGTTAGCCACCGCGGGCTTTAACATACAACATTAATTTCGATCACATTGTCATTCTCATTAACTAGAATACGTGGAATTTCTGTACGACTGAATAGTTGTCATTGCATTACATGTATACGAAAACCTTGTTTGTTTGTTTGTTTGTTTGTTTGTTTGTTTGTTTGTTTGTTTGTTTGTTTGTTTGTTTGTTTGTTTGTTTGTTTGTTTGTTTGTTTGTTTGTTTATTTGTTTGTTTGTTTGTTTGTTTGTTTGTTTGTTTGTTTGTTTGTTTGTTTGTTTGTTTGTTTGTTTGTGTGTATTTATTTATTTGTTTGTTTGTTTGTTTGTTTGTTTGTTTGTTTGTTTGTTTGTTTGTTTGTTTGTTTGTTTGTTTGTTTGTTTGCTTGCTTGTTTGTTTGTTTGCTTGTTTGCTTGTTTGTTTGTTTGTTTGTTTGTTTGTTTGTTTGTTTGTTTGTTTGTTTGTTTGTTTGTTTGTTTGTTTGTGTGTGTGTGTGTGTGTGTGTGTGTTCGTTCGTTCGTTCGTTCGTTCGTTCGTTCGTTCGTTCGTTCGTTCGTTCGTTCGTTCGTTCGTTCGTTCGTTCGTTCGTTCGTTCGTTCGTTCGTTCGTTCGTTCGTTCGTTCGTTCGTTCGTTCGTTCGTTCGTTCGTTCGTTCGTTCGTTCGTTCGTTCGTTCGTTCGTTCGTTCGTTCGTTCGTTCGTTCGTTCGTTCGTTCGTTCGTTCGTTCGTTCGTTCGTTCGTTCGTTCGTTCGTTCGTTCGTTCGTTCGTTCGTTCGTTCGTTCGTTCGTTCGTTCGTTCGTTCGTTCGTTCGTTCGTTCGTTCGTTCGTTCGTTCGTTCGTTCGTTCGTTCGTTCGTTCGTTCGTTCGTTCGTTCGTTCGTTCGTTCGTTCGTTCGTTCGTTCGTTCGTTCGTTCGTTCGTTCGCTCGCTCGCTCGCTCGCTCGCTCGCTCGCTCGCTCGCTCGTTCGTTCGTTCGTTCGTTCGTTCGTTCGTTCGTTCGTTCGTTTGTTTGTTTGTTTGTTTATTTGTGTGTGTGTGTGTGTGTTTGTTTGTTTGTTTGTTTGTTTGTTTGTTTGTTTGTTTATTTGTGTGTGTGTGTGTGTTTGTTTGTTTGTTTGTTTGTTTGTTTGTTTGTTTGTTTGTTTGTTTGTTTGTTTGTTTGTTTGTTTGTTTGTTTGTTTGTTTGTTTGTTTATTTATTTGTTTATTTATGTATGTGCGGGTTTGTTTATTTCGGTGTTTGTCTATATTTTAGAGCTCGGTTTTAAACAAAGGTATTGAACATAAGAGACAAACAAATAAGTTTTTGTAAATGATGTCATGCAGAAAAACGTTTCACTCAGCGCAAATTGCACGTACCCCACATCCCGTGTCTCAATTTGCACGTCAAATCTCGCGTCTCAATTTAACCAATATAACCAGGAAGTGAATTATATTTGAAACATGCAGTCACTTTCAAAAAAAAAGCGCGACCCATAATTGCACGAGTCAAGTATGTTTTTGGAGTAGTTTGTCCTATTTACTAACGATTGACTGCTTTGTCAAAAAAACCCCACTGAGATGCAGTAGCCCACAGAATGATTTAATCACGTGTAGCGATCTGAGATTGTCACTGTGCTGAGATTAGATAGATAGATAGAAGAACTTTATTTATACACGCTAACCCCGTCAACCGAAGCTGATTTCCACAGGGGGCGTGTAAAAAATAATTACATAAGTATTTTAAGTTATTTACAAAATAAGGAGTATTTTATTATATATCGATTTGTGTAATGTGTCCAGGACAGTGAGCTCTATATAACTGCAGTGATATCTTTGTGGTTGGACAATGTGCCGGGCCAACATGTCCTCCTACCTAGAATTACCAATAATCAGTAAGTGTGAAACGGCCTTGAATTACCAATAATTGGTATTGTAGGTCATTCTCCGTCCCACATGCGGGATGTTAAACTAAATTGCATATAACTAAAAACCAGGGGTGTTGTGGTCGGGGTCTGAGAGGTGGGACGTTTTTCCTGGAGGGTTGTGGTTAGGTTTAAGTCCACCGGGGGGTTGTGGGTTAGGGTTGCCAGGGGGGTTGTGGTTAGGTTTAGGGTAAGGTTTAGAGGTTAGGGTTGGGGTGTGGGTGTTGGGAATTAGTTTTTAAAATTAACGATTATTGGTAATTCTAGGCATTTCGCACTTACTGATTATTGGTAATTCTAGGTAGGATATGCTGGCCGGGCATATAGGCCTGAGGTACGTATAGTTCCAGTCTTCTACGCGGTCTAGTCAAGTCTGATCTGGTCAAAAGACCGCGTAGGAGACTGGAACTATACGTACTTCAAGCCTACATGCCCGGCCATGTTTGGCTTCAATCTTTGCCCAGTCAATGACCAGCAGTTACATATAGAGCTCACTGATCCAGAACAGTCCGTTTGTCATCATAGATAATTTCGTATTCTCGCTGTATACATGAATGAAAATTATCGCTAATCTTCATGTCAACTCTGGACATATTTAATCGAATGGAACGATCACTACAAGACATCTTGGGGGCTGTTTATATGGAGGTACGTTCTGTTTATGTGGAAGCGAGTTACCTGGCGGGTTGTAATATTTGAGATGATTCGCAGCAACGAAAGTGACATGAAGTAACGAATATAGAAAATTCATCCCGCTATGCCGAGTTACCTGGGGAAAATTGTTTACATGGGGAAATGTTTATCCCGCCTTGCCGAGATCCCGGCTGCCAGTGCCGAGTTCTCACCAGGGCGAGTTACCCGTCTGTCTCATATAAACACTGCGGTGGGAAAAACAGTGTTTGCTCTACCGATCAGGAACTCGCCATGTACCGAGGAACTCGGCTGGCTGGGTAACTCGCCTCCGTATACACAGGCCCTTAAGTTTGTACGTCCGAAATATAAATTATCGTCAAGCATTCTGATTCACGATCGCATCCCATATGGATATTATTCATTAGCATATACCTCGCAGGTGAATAGTGCTTTTCAAGCAATCTGATTGGTTCCTCTAGCTCGGCATATCCTGCACTATTCACCTGCGGGAAAAACAAAATGGCGGACAGTTTAACAGCCTGTGAGAGGCCAAGATAGCCTGCGAGAGGCCAAACCAGCATTGAACAATGAAAACCTACTAGAGGTCATGCAATAGGCCCGTCAACGGCCATAAAAGGAAAGGGTTTGACACCCACAAGGATAAACTGGGGGTGGTACCCTGGGGAAGGACAACTTACCAAGGGAAGCGAGACTGTGCAGAGCAAACAAAGTCAATTTACCAAAGCAGGAGATTTTGTTGATAAACAAGGCTGATGTAGTAGAATAACGAGAAAAGTCAACAAAATTAAGTAGAGTGTCCACAGGTATATGTTTATTTACAATTTTCTATAGCCATTCTATATGCTAAAACAATTATTCACCTCAGTGTCGGTGAATAGTGTAGATATCATATTCACCTCGCCGCGAATATCCAGCAGCATTCACCTCCAGTAATAATTGTTAATACACCAAATCGTAGTTTCATTTAGGCCCACATACAAATTAGTTTCCTATTCAATTTGGGCCCTATGCAAATTACATCGTGTCTATTAAAGCATAACGGGAAGATTACATAGGCTGGGACTGTTTTTTCATGATTTGAGTTCATTATTTTTAGACACTACGTTTAGGATTATTGTCAAGGATAATCGATAAGCAAATTTTATCCTTATAGAATACCTAAACATTAAAAAGTTTCTGAAATCAGAAATGTTATGTTTACTACAGCTGCTTCAGCCTCATGTTATAAATGAACTAAGTTTTATCCCAACTCAGATTGTATGCGCAGTCGAAACTCCGATTTCGTCTATTATTTACACAAATCAATATACAATGTCAGTACGGTGACAATCTCAGACCGCCGTACCGGTCCAAACAAAAACAAAACAGTAAAATTTTGAAACGCCCATTACAAACCTAGAACCAATTTACAATAAGTTTTTGCATAAAATTGGAGGAAAATCTTGGGTTGCCTGTAACCAGCCAGACAAAGAAACAATCCTGAGTCAGCACAAACCAGCTCTTGATAAAGCTTCGTTTAAATCAGGTGCGGCATCATCACTTACACTGGCAGCGTCATTGTCCGCGCACTCGTTTTCATCTTCGTTTGGGCGCGGAACCAGATGGCAGTAGACACCGCGGGTTGTAAACCCTTGTCCTGCGAACAGCATACGAAGGCCACGGAAAAAACGACCTTCAGCGACGGAAGGTACCAGAGCTTGTTCGGCATCCGACGTGTTTATTACGACACTTTCCGATTCTGTTGGAATCGAATTGGGACTATCGAGGGAGTGAGATTCTTCCGGATCGGTAGACGAAGGGTCGTTCGGAGAAGGTCGATCAGTGTCCGCGACTGCTTCGTCGAAGGTCGGAGGTTGGCCCTGATCCTGTTGGTTTACGGCCTCGTCGTAGGACGGTAACATAAACCGGATATCACGGTGGTACGTAATGAACGCCGCAAATGCATCTTGGTCCTGACGACACCGCGCCCGAGCCCGCATCACACGATGATAGCGGATGCGTCTTTGACACGAGACGATAATCACAAGTATAATCAACGCGCCTAGGATTGCGCCCGTTGTCCCACTCACAATGATCAGCGTTCTCTCGTCTTCGCTATGACGAGTTGTTGAAGAACGGGTTTCTGAATATTGGCGAGAAAAGAGAAAGTCAGGCCTCGGTTAACACCGCATAGTGAAACTCTGAAACCGCTCTATATATGAAATACTTTCTTTTACTAGCTTTTCAGTCTCAAATGATCATGCTATTTTTGGAAGGATGGTATTTTCCTTCGTGAGAAAATCCAACATGGCAACCAAAAAATATTTCGATAAAATATATAGTGAATTTTGCTTTGACTACTAAGATCTTGTTTACAAGCAGGTAGTTATCCCAGCACCCAGGTTACCCTAGCTCTCGTACATTTCTTGGTTTTTGTTTGTTTGTCGTATTTACAAGGACGCTAGGGTAACCCAGGTGCCAGGGTAACCTTGGTAACTGGGTTATGTTTTGTTGTTTGGTAGTGATAACTCGCCTACCTGGGACAACTGTTTACTAGTCATTACCAGAAATTTGGGTAATTTTCGCCGCTGCTCTCGGTCAGTGGATGTATTCGCCTAATAATATAATTATGTATTCTAGAATTTATAATGAGTGTGATTCTACTGTATTCTAGTGTTTCTCATTATTCAGGTCATTGAGTTCTTTAGAATTCGCCTAAATCGTGCATGCATGTATGTATATATAAACACCTGTAAACGACGATAAGGACTGTGAAATCAAGCAAGTTCAAACGCTTTTGGAAGTACTATGCTAGAGACAAACGAGGACCTTTATGTGCTCTCGAAGTAGACTGACTCATGCCGAATGCAACGCGAGTCGGGCACTTCGCATCGCCCTTAACGTTGGTCAATTTGGCCAATTTCTAGAACCTGTTTGCAAAGATAACTATGGCTAACACTATGGATAGTGGCGCTTTCAGTCCAAAAATAAGACGAGCTAGGGAAATACTTTGTCGTCGAATTAAGCAAATGTTTTTTTAGTTATAACTGTTCCTTAGTCCATGCTGAAGTCAAATGGAGTCGAGTCAAATTTCTGGTAATGTTCCCGGCTTCTTGCCTGCGTGTTATAGTGCTCGGTAACCACGTCCAATAAAGTTGATCCGGGCAGCAGGGTGACCCTACCTGTGAAATTTTGCTTGTAAACCCGGGCTAACCTTGATCCTAAAGATCCTCACTTGACGAGAAAATGGTCTAGCGTTAAGCCCTAATCACACGAGAACGCAAGTCATCGCAAGTTAGCTTACGATGACTTGCGATGCCACCAGTCAAACGTCGTCACACGTCGTCACAAGTTCTGCACTTCCGCTAGTTCCCACGCCTTTTCGCTAGTTCTTGTGGTAGTTTCCATGGCGACGGAGCACGAAAGACTTGCATCGACTTGTGTTTTGTGTTCAAACGTTTCGCAAGCTCTCGCAAGTTGAAGAAAACTTGCGATGAAATTTGAACAAGATCAAATTAGTCGCAAGCTAACGCAAGTCATCGCAAGTCATCGCAAGCTGGCGGTCAAACGAGACACAAGCAAGCACAAGCTAAAACTTGCGATGACTTGCGTTCTCGCTTGATTAGGGCTTTAGAGTAAAATAGCAAAGGGATCGGCCTGGAAGTGAACAGCTTAATCCTTTTACCAGCAGAGGTTCTCAACAAGTAAAATTGCCTATGCCATTACACAGAGTAAAATATTAAAGGAGCCAGTTTGGGCTGGTCAGGGAGTCCAATGAATATGGAAGAGAGTAATAAAAGTAGCGTGCTGCGTAGGCAGTGTAGAAACAACAATCGAAATATAGTAAGGTTAGATATACTGCCGAAACAGAGAACGTAGGAGTCTAACGTTTCGAGCGAAGGCCCTTCGTCAGAGAGAAACGTGGGGCCATCGCTCGAAACGTTAGACTCCTACGTTTTCTGTTTCGGCAGTATATCTAACCTTACTATATTTCGAATATGGAAGAGAGATGGGCAAATCAGGGAGTCGAGGTCTTTGAAAAAAACTCACTCGTGCACTGTCAATACGAATAGACAGTATTTTAGATAGAGCAAAGCTGAAGCAAAAAGGTACTATACAGTTTCCAAAACGAAATACTGACGTTGCGAGCGGACTGCGGAGACCTTCATCAGAGTGAAAACTAATCACAAATTCTGTGGAATCCTTTTTTTAGAATCTAGATTATTTTTTACACATACCTATTTGGCGAAGTGTAGGCCTACCTATAAAAACATAAAAAGGAATTGCTTTAAATAGAAGGCGAATTTTTTGGGGAAATTTTTAGTTTCATTTACTGAAAGCAAAGAAAACATTTTAAATGTTCCTATTGGGTTCTAGGAAAAGAAAGGGAAGGAAAGGAAAGAGTGGCAAGGGAAGGAAAGGATAGGAAAGGAAGGGAAGGAAACGGAAGGAAAGGAAAGGAAGGGAAAGGAAAGGAAAGGAAAGAAAAGGAAAGGAGAGAATGGGAAGGAAAGAAAGGAAAAAAAGGAAAGAGAGGAAAGGAAAGGAAGGGAAGGGAAGGAAAGGGAAAGAAAGGAAAGGAAAGGAAGGAAAGGAAAGGAAGGGAAGGAAAGGAAAGGAGAGAATGGGAAGGAAAGGAAAGGAAAGGAAAGGAGAGAATGGGAAAGAAAGGAAAGGAAAGGAAGAGAAAGGAACGGAAAAGAAAGGAAAGGAAAGGAAAAGAAAAGAAAGGAAAGGAAGAGAAAGGAAAGGAAAGGAAAAGAAAGGAAAGGAAAGGAAAAGAAAGGAAAGGAAAGGAAAAGAAAGGAAAGGAAGAGAAAGGAAAGGAAATGAAATAACTGGGGGATAATCATCCTTATTTGCAGCCTGTGGCTGAATTATGAAGGACGCAGATCAACGTGGCAGAGTCGAAGACATATCAAGCAGCCGCCATACAACACATGCATACAACACATGTCAGATTACGGCTCACAGCTAAGATCCAGGTGTTGATTTTATGGAGGGAGGAAAACTGGAAAACCCAACAAAAAACTCTCGAAGCACAAGAGAGATCAACTACAACTCTACTCACATGAGTTCCAAGCTCGACAACGGAGTCATTCCCAAGAGGTCACCCATCCAAGTACTAACCGGGTCTAACAGGGCTTAACTGTAGTGGTGAGAGGCAGACTCAGGCAGTGCAGTAACAACAGAGCTAAATAGAGCTAAAAAGACTAAAACTTACGACATTCCCCATTTGACGAGAACTCACTCCAACCATAAATTGTACATCTTTTCCCTCGTCGCCTTGCTGGTTTAGTTCCCTCACAGTACATGACTGTAGTACCAATGCGATAAGTTGGACTAGCACCACTGGCACTTTGGGGCGATGACGGAGTGTAATGTATGTTATTTATGTCAGTATTTGATTCCAGTCCTTTACAAGCTATATAAAATAACATTCAAATTAATTTCAGTCAGAATGTTCAGCGAGAACAAGGACAAGAATGAAATCATGCTATAGTTTACCTGTACGTACATTTCTTTATGCTTATTACCTTGCTATGCATATGTGGGTTTATATATCTTATTAGATGTTTTGGTGTGTAGTATCGCTGTTTATATCACGATTGAGTCGGTTTTCTTTGATGTACCGCGGTGTATATACAGGTTATATCCCGTGCATAAATAATTGGATAAAACTTGTTGACAAAACTCGAAAAATCTTGATCGAAACTCTTCGAAATTGACGAAACCTTGTTCGAAAACCTCCTCAACCGTGATATAAGTCGGGATATAAGTCATATATAACCTATACTTATTATATGGCTGGGTTTGATTTCCAGTCCGTACGCAAAAAAACCGGTCAAAAAAACCGGTCAATACGCTTTTTTCTCGGCCCTGTAAGTTTTGGCGGGAAGATTTCTGAGTTGATTTGAATACAAACAAAAGAGAAATAGGTATCTTTATTCAAATATTCTGAACAATAACATATGTTCGAACATCACTGCTGGTTTTCTTTAAAGCTGTTTATCTAAAAACACGACAAATAAAAGCCGAACTTGTGTAAATAAGAAGGCCAAGAAGGGACACGAAAAAGTCAACAGGTAAGGTAAACAGCATACTCCGAAGACGAAAACAACGCTCGAAGCTTAAAAATAAAATGAACCAAGAGTCATATAATAAATTCCTTATTAACCTCGTTTGCTCGGTCTGTACTGGAAAGTATTTGCCCTCGGTTTTATCGCACAAACCTCGCTCCTTCATCGCTCGGTCTGTACGAAAACCTCAGGCAAATACTTTTCCATACAAACCTCGCACTCGGTTAATAAGTCTTTAATATTTTTACGAGTTGTGCTGTATTTTGACGAGTCCGCAGGGCGAGTCAAAATACAAACAACGAATCCGAGGCGATCACGGTATTACAACAAATAAAAGTTCAAGTCAGAAAATATTTTGGCATTCAACTATTCACTTTATATAGAATCCAATAAAGCAATATCTTATTTGAGTTTCTAGGCGCTTTAAGCAACCGTCTTATTTTAGGCATCATGTGTTTATCTCCCCCCCCCCCCCCCCCCCCCAAGCCAAGACCCTGGCTACGCCACTGGTAGGAGAATCAATACATATCCCCAGTCGTCTATTTTATTTAAAAAGTCTATATTAAAGCCAATAAAATTATAACTATAGAGGATAATAAAAACATAGAATAATTGTGAATAATTGTGAGATCAGTATAAAAACATAGAATAATTGTGAATAATTGTGTAAAATTATAACTATAGAAGATAATAAAAACATAGAATAATCGCCTCACCGTACCACGCGTGTTATTTATCATATGCGTCTTCCACGCGACAACTGATCTCACAATTATTCACAATTATTCTATGTTTTTATTATCTTCTATAGTTATAATTTTACACAATTATTCTATGTTTTTATACTGATCTCACAATTATTCACAATTATTCTATGTTTTTATTATCTTCTATAGTTATAATTTTACACAATTATTCTATGTTTTTATACTGATCTCACAATTATTCACAATTATTCTATGTTTTTATTATCTTCTATAGTTATAATTTTACACGATTATTCTATGTTTTTATACTGATCTCACAATTATTCTATGTTTTTATTATCTTCTATAGTTATAATTTTATTGGCTTTAATATAGACTTTTTAAATAAAACAGACGACTGGGGACGAGTCAGCTAACATATAAAGTTAAACAAAACCTACTGCAAGAAACATCGCTGCCAGACCATCCGGAACTTGTACACTGGCGTGATCCAGGATGATCTTTGAAGCTATTTACCACAGTCAAACACTGGTATGTTGCCCGGGTACCAATAGGATATAGAGAGTTTATCATATGTGAATCATATGTTATATGTCCAGAAGATAGCCGCCATTCCGGCAGAGAACTACAACCTGTAACTAAAATAGTATTAACGAAATTACTGGGTATTACCAAAATCTAACGCCATGTGGTTTATACACCAGTGCGGTTTATATGTGAATGAATTAAACACTTCAGTTTCAGATACAGGATTTTTTCTTTTATCGTCTAAAAAAGGTCTCACAATTGCTGTAGACGTCGTTATAAGACGTTAAGCTACGTTGTAAGACATTAAAGTGCTTATATCACTTGTGGGGTTTTAGCGTATTTAAATAGAGCAGAAAAAATCAGTTAATAAGTTATTTTGCCGTTTTTGATTTAGTCAAATAGTTCCTGAGTCCTGACATATTGACTTCTGAACATACCAATTGTCAAAAATTTCCGTCGTTCATTTTAACACCTTGGGAGCCTGGGACTCAGGAACGAGTCAATCCAAAACAACTACGTTTCGGCTTACTGATTCACAAAAACACATATATTTGACTGAAAAATCGAAATGTCGAGCTCACACCCGTTTTCCAGTACGCACAAGAGTTCCAACTAAGAAGACAGTCGGCTTAGGTTCCTGAGTCCCAGGACCCCGTGCTTAAAAATGAACGACGGAAATTTTTGGCGAAAAGCCGAAATTGGCACGTTTAAAGGCTTATATCTCAGAAACTATTAAAGTAAATCAAAAACGGCAAAATAACTTATTAACTAACTTTTTTTGCTCTATTTAAGTACGTTAAAACCCCACAAGTGACATAAGCACTTTTAAAAACTACTTTGTACAGTCAAACCGGATCCTCTTTACCACGAGACCTTGCAATATTGACAGCAACGTTGTCTTTTTGTTGACTTGCAAACGATAGGCGACTCCTTGGCAAGTTGCTAAAAATTCGCATTTTAAATACCGAACTTCATTCGTATTATGTGAAATTCGATATTTAAAATGCGGATCTTAGCACTTGCTAAGTGCAATGTTGCTATCAATATTGCAAGGTCGTGAGGGGAAAAAACACGTCCAGTTTGACTGTAAGACATTACGCTACACTGTAAGACGTTACGCTACATTATAAGACATTACACTACTTTATAAGACGTTACGCTACGTTATAAGACGTTATGCTACGTTATAAAACATCACACTACTTTATAAAACATTACGCTACGTTATAAGACATTACGCTACGTTATAAGACATTAATACACGCTAAGTAGTATAGGACTTGGGGGTGCCGGCGCATTTTTTTTTTTTCCAAAAACAGCCTCAAAATGTTGGAATTTAACGGGAAAGGATGTTTGAAAGGGGTAACTTTTTTTTTTCACTTTTCAGAGTATAAGCAGACGGAAAAATGGGTTTTGGGAAGTGTAGAAAATTTTTCCCCTTTCAGAACATCTCATATTGTTGGGTTTGATATAATAAGACACAACAGATCTCATACGGGTGGTTGCCACGGAGATGTGGTTAGAGCAGGCGACTCACTCAACCGTATGTAAATTCCGTTATGTGCAGGTGACAGGGGACGGCCAATCATCTTTTAACCCATAAATTAGAGTTTTGGTTTTAGTTTTGGTTTTGGTTTTGGTTTTGGTTTTGGTTGGTTTCCGGTTTCTGTTCAGCTACTTTTGTTTTATGTTGGTACACATGTTTTTCCACAGTTACACCTCCAGATAACAGTCCGAGACATGGTATATACGGTGTGATCATCGCCACAACTTTACCGATGTCACTTTTTAAGAGTTTGTCTTTTTGTAACTCAGTGTCTAGCTCCTCGGAGCTTTCTACAGCGTCCAAACCACCGAGAACATTAGAGAATCTACTGATTAGCATATCAGTCAGGAATTCGTTAGCTCTTTCCATTCTTCTAGCCTCATACTCAGCGTCTTTTACCGGCTACAATCAGCTTTTGTCAGCTGTAATCGGCTTTTGCCGGCTACAATCAGCTTTTGTCAGCTGTAATCGGCTTTTGCCGGCTACAGCTGACAAAAGCTGATTGTAGCCGGTAAAAGACGCTGAGTATGAGGCTAGAAGAATGGAAAGAGCTAACGAATTCCTGACTGATATGCTAATCAGTAGATTCTCTAATGTTCTCGGTGGTTTGGACGCTGTAGAAAGCTCCGAGGAGCTAGACACTGACGTATATACCATGTCTCGGACTGTTATCTGGAGGCATAACTGTGGAAAAACATGTGTACCAACATAAAACAAAAGTAGCTGAACAGAAACCGGAAACCAACCAAAACCAAAACCAAAACCAAAACCAAAACCAAAACCAAAACCAAAACCAAAACTAAAACCAAAACTCTAATTTATGGGTTAAAAGATGATTGGCCGTCCCCTGTCACCTGCACATAACGGAATTTACATACGGTTGAGTGAGTCGCCTGCTCTAACCACATCTCCGTGGCAACCACCCGTATGAGATCTGTTGTGTCTTATTATATCAAACCCAACAATATGAGATGTTCTGAAAGGGGAAAAATTTTCTACACTTCCCAAAACCCATTTTCCCGTCTGCTTATACTCTGAAAAGTGAAAAAAAAAGTTACCCCTTTCAAACATCCTTTCCCGTTAAATTCCAACATTTTGAGGCTGTTTTTGGCAAAAAAAAATAAAATGCGCCGGCACCCCCAAGTCCTATACTACTACGCTACGTTATAAGACATTATGCTACGTTATAAAACATCACACTACTTTATAAAACATTATGCTACGTTATAAGACATTACGCTACGTTATAAGACATTACGCTACGTTATAAGACGTTACGCTACGTTATAAGACATTACGCTACGTTATAAGACATTAATATAGGCTACGTTATAAGACATTATGCTACGTTATAAAACATCACACTACTTTATAAAACATTACGCTACGTTATAAAACATTAGGCTACGTACGCTACGCTGTAAGACGTTATGAGGCGATGACGCAAGAAATTAGAGCGGGTCTGCCGTGGGAGCTGTTGTATGCCGACGATTTGGTTTTGATGGTTGAGAGCATTGAGGAACTTCGGGAGAAAGTGCTGCGGTGGAATGATTGCATGGAGGCGAAAGGGTTGAAAGTGAACACAGGTAAAAGGTGATGGTGCCGTCAGGGAAGAATTGTGGTGATGTTGAAAGGCTGGGGAAGTTGCCATATACTGTATGTGGAATGCACTGTATGTGGGTACTGGGAATGATTCTATTCGATGTACGGGTTGCAGTGGATGGGTACACAAGCGGTGCTCAGGTGTGAAGGGTTCGCTGGCTAGAGTTGAGGATACGTTTGTATGCAAGGTGTGTGAAAGAGCAGGTGATGGGGAGGACAGTGATGTAGATGGGAGCATGGATCTGGGAAATGGGGTACATTTAGAGAATGTTAGAAAGTTTTGTTACCTGGGGGATATGCTAAGTCAGTGGGAGTGGAGGAGTGAATTCGGCATCTGTGGCGAGGGTGCGTTGTGCGTGGGGGAAGTTTAAAGAGTTGTCTGGGTTCTTGACAAGGAAGAAAGTGTCATTAAAGCTAAAGGGGAAGCTGTATGTGACGTGTGTGAGGAGTGACATGTGTGGTGTATCCCAAAGGAATGGGGATTGAGTTGATGTCTGATGTCATAAAGCAGAACTGGTTGAGATGGTTGGGACATGTGCTGCAGAAAGACGATGGTGACTGGGTGAAGAAGAGCATGTCGCTAGAGGGGAATCTTAAATTGTACCTTTTAGAGTAATCTTAATGCCTTAACAATATCTTGTGTTGTGTACTTGCCATCTGTTGACTGTCTTTGTTCAATGTTAAACAGTAAAAACTAAACAAACTGGCATCTGTTGTTTGCTTTACAGCTTTTCTGACTCCCCCAGCACAGAGTACTTAATATCCCCCCCCCCCCCCCCCTCCCCGATAATCTGACCATACTGACATCAAGATTACTTATGTCAGTCAATTTTGGGATTGGGAACAAGTTGTAAGGCGCAATGCATCATATGTTCCACTATGTAAGATGGCGGCAATTGGCACGAAATAAGTGTCTGCTGGCCATAGGGAATGCCCTATCCAGTTTACATAGAAATCAGTGGGGTATACCCCCTTAGGCCTACATCTACACAACACTCAGTTGCTATGGGGCAGAACCTTGTAATCCACAAGTAATCACTGAAAAATGGTACTCACCTTTTGGGCAATTCTTTGTCCATGTGTGTCGAATACACTGCAAACTTCTAGGTATTGCATTACTATCACAGTAACATGCATCGTCAACTCCAAATTCAGTACATGGATGTAATTTACCAAAACAAAGTAAAGGGTACCAAGGTTTATCTATAACTATAAAATCAGATAATTTAATCTATAATCAGAGGGTTGTAGCTGGGCCCATTAGTTCATTAGTTGGGCCAAAAACATATTTATGTCCCGGAACATCAACCAGGCCTGCAAATAATTTTTTGACATAGAAGGACAAATGTCAGGCCAGACCAGACCAGACCAGAAAGTGGTCGGACATGTAGAAATTCTGGCCGGATGGACTAAGGTTTTCCCTACTTTTTATAAATGCATCCATTTATCATGATGGCATACACGAGGAATCAGAATAGATTTTTTATCTCGAAAATTAATGTCAGTAAACTAGTACTACAATATAATGCATCATGGTCCATTTTAAAAACAATCTATAGTATAGGAATAAGGATTGACACAAAAATGAACTATCTCTTATTGTAATTATTGATCAGCTCAAACAGACAGAATTTCCTTAATTCTTTTCTGTATACCTTTTACTAGTGAGTATTAAATGGACAAAACATCTTAAAGACAATAACTATTAACTCGGTAAGCTTGAATTGACCGGTCAAAATGACCGGCCATAATGAGGTTTGGGCGGACAATAATGCGCAATCATGCTGGACAATGTCCGATGACCGGCTGTTATTTGCAGGCCTGTCAACTGTATAGTTATATTAGTCTCCCACACAGCCCCACTACCTTAAATTATTACTCCTGATCTAAAGATTAAGTTTTAAAAATGTGTACTTACCTCTATAGCAATGTGGTTTACGATAATTACAGAGTGTTATTGACTGTCCAACCAATTGGTAACCATCATTACAAGTAAAATTAAATGTTCCTTGGGGTCCCAGCGGAACTGCTTTTCCATTTTCCAGAGTACATTTGCCTGAATAAAAATGAAAATCTTTACAATGGCAATACTGTGGCAGTGATAAAAGTAAAAATTGAGGTTAGTGGAAAAAATGTTGACCCAAACCGATCCACATCAGTTTGAGAAATCTGTTTCTGGCTTCTTTAATTTTATGCTCAAGCCAGCAACAAACTGAAATCTTTTCAACTTGGTGTTGTTGACTTCTGTACTTCTTAACGTTTTTAACCCATTCCTGCCTGAGTCAGCCAAAAAACGTCCTTTTTTATACTCTAACACCAGACAATTTTATTCACCAAAGAGAGAACTATAGAATTTATAGTTAGCAGTCTGCCCAAACTTCTGAATCTGATTCCAGTTTCCTTGATCTGAGTCACAGAATAGTATTAAAGACAACCAGAAGTCCGACTTGCATCGGAAACCTTTGAAGTTTATGTCCTTGCACATGTCACCTCCCGCATCTTGATTCCTCGCCATCCCAGCAGTTTGGATTCTCTGAGTTCCCTGCACTGCTTGCTATATCAGCCATGTAGACTGACAAATTTGTTGAAGGCAACATACAGGGCCACTGAGGGGGGGGGGGGGGGGTGTGCTAGGGGGCAAGTTGCCCCAGGCTCCCAACTTGAGAAGCACCCCCTAAAATTTTCTAAAATCAGGGGGCCCCAAATAAAAAATAATAGGGACCTCACGATGCTAGAATGATGACAGTGGTTAAAAAGCAACATAAATTTCACAATTTAAAGAAGTCACAGCTAACTGACTTTCAAAATGCCCCAGTATTGCTAAAATGATTGTAGTATCTGTATTGAAGTCTTTCTCAAGCAACAGTTCTTATTTTTTGGTGAGTTGACAGCATCCCAAAGATGTGAAAATGCTCTAACTGGCGTTGTACAAACAATGAGGATGGTGTTGAGATTACTTTAGGGATGAAGAATTATCCATTCTTTATTTCACAACTAAAATTCTTTTGTTTAAAAGATGTCATCGTTGAAGTTGCCATTGTACTTCATAAGGTCCCTAATTTATCCTGGGCCCTACAATTTCTCTCAGTGACCCCACACTGGCAATGTAAAACTACAACTTCAACTTTTTGCTCCAGGTCAGCACCGGTATTCCTATTATGAAAATGGTGACACTTACATGTAGGGTAATACTGTATAATTTGACCAATCTCACAACTCCACTGACTCAACTCATATATGAGTTGTTCAAACAACAACTTGTTACTGCTTCTGCAGTTAACAGTTTGAAACCTGACAAAGAGTCTTTAGTATTTTATTCTGGATAACACCAGATGATTTTATTCAGCACAGGGAGAGGTCCAGGCCTCAAAGTGTTAAAACCTATCTCTTTAACACTTTGAAGCCTGACAACGAGTCTTTATTATTTTATTCTGCCTAACACCAGATGATTTTATTCAGCACAGGGAGAGGTCCAGGCCTCAAAGTGTTAAAACCTATCTCTTTAAAGTGCCTATCTCATGGTTGGGGACTTTGAATATTTGTAATCTTTAGATTGTTCTGAGAAAAAGCCCATGAAGATGAAATTTTTGTCTGACAAGATATATTACAATTTTTCTCAGAACAATCTAAAGATTACAAATATTCAAAGTCCCCAACCATGAGATAGGCACTTTAACACTTTGAAGCCTGAAGACGAATCTTTAGTATTTTATTCTGGATAACGCCAGATGATTTTATTCAGCACAGGGAGAGGTCAAGGCCTCAAAGTGTAAACAAGTTAGGCCTGCTACAAGCTTGTTGTGAACACATTTGGTTAACAAGCTACGAGATTCTTAAGCATGTACAAAGCATTCATATACTGTAAAGCAGATTTGTCCATACATGTACTGTATTTCAGTATATATATAATATATATTTACATACTAAAATTGTGCTAAGATGTACAGAGTTATACCTTGGAAATTTCTACAAAACTAGTATATTTGACATGTTCTAAATACAGGTTTTTCATTTAACTTGTTCAACAAAATAGTCTCCCTTACTATATGGTCGGCAAAGATAATACATTTATGTTGAAAACAGACAGGTATATACAGTATATATATAAGTTCAGACTTCAGACATATTTACCAAAACAAACATATATTTAGTAAAAATAAGCAATGTTTTTAAAAATGTAATATACAAACCTGTTGAAACGCAGAAGGGCAAATGAAAGCTGGCTACGGCAAGAAAGAAGACAATTCCCAGATTCACAACAAGGGAATTTTGGGAATGCCCTTTCATAATTCTACAGTTCAGGTTTCGCAATTGAATACGAAGACAAAATAAGGTCAAAATTCGTCAAAAACGTGTCAAGAAGTCACTGCTGTGTCGCTAATGTTTTCCCCAATGACTAAGAAGGCTTTTAAGACAGGATAAAATCTTAAAACATCAGTTTCTTCCTAACGCCTTTCTCAATTTGTGTCCACTTCCGTCTTTGTAATGTAAGACAATTACGTGCCTGAGTGGGTAGGGCCTGCATTTTCAGGTTTCAGGTGACATTATTTCCGACATTGACGTCATTCTCAGCTATTTTAATTCTACTGAAAATATACAAAAAACAATATACGAACTTGAAAATATAGCTATTGATATACCAGGCGGAAAGCGTAGTCTAGTCAAGAAGATAATTGCCCAGCAAATAATTTTCAAAAAAGCCATAACGATAAGGTTTGGAAAAACATAATTTAATTAACTAACGTTTCGTCACTATTCAAGTAACATCTTCAGAGTGATAAATCAATTGAGATCCCACGTTGTATATAAATTCACGTGCCAACGCTGTAACGCGTTGTATATAGGCGAAACATGCCGACATTTACATACGAGGATTTCAGATCATAAAGGTATTTCGGCCCTTACAGGGAGAACACTCTCCATTTCTCAACTTTCAGCCGTTTTATCTCACTCTAGGAATAATGACCATCCCATATCTTTTTCAGATTTTAGTATTTTAGCTTCGGGAAATTCCCAACTTGATGTTCTCATCAAAGAAAGTTTATTCATCTCTCAAGTCAACCCTACTCTCAATAACAATATCCGTTCCTTTCCTTTAACACTATTTTAATCTCTATCACTGATTCTTCACCTCTCTACCACTCCCTTTTCCTTCTCTTATTTCATCACATCTATTTTTGTATCAGTTAAGTATATTAGTCGAAATCGTGTAAATATTTATCACTCTGAAGATGTTACTTGAATAGTGACGAAACGTTAGTTAATTAAATTATGTTTTTCCAAACCTTATCGTTATGGCTTTTTTGAAAATTATTTGCTGGGCAATTATCTTCTTAACTTGAAAATAATTCAGCAGAAAAATTGAAAAGAAATTGACGTCATTGGACCGCAAGTGAAGTGCTGCCTCGAAAGGGACAAAACCTTTAGCCTACTCCACAAGCAAATATCTGCAGTCCGTAATGTGACACCCCTCCTGCCCACTCCACCCAAGATTACCCACACCACCCAAGATTGCTCACACCACTCAAGACTGTCCCCTCTACCCAAGATTACCCACACCACCCAAGATTGCCCACTCCACCCAAAATTTCCCACTCCACCTGAGATTGCCCACTCCATCCGATATTGCCTAAAAGGGCCTATAAAACTGGGGTTTTTATATATGTTTTGCAGATCATTATTACGAGTCTTCCTGGAAAATTTTAAGTCGATACAAATACAATCATTCCTTCTTGAATTTTGAATTATATTATTGCTGACATCAGCATAATTTTTAAAATACAAAAACGCCACTTTATACACACAATTCATCATACAAAGGTTGGTTAAGCTTGAGAAATGCTGTCTAATCCTATCTGATTTATAATATAAAGCTTTTGATTCAAACGACACTTTTTAATGTTTTATGACTATTTGTTTTAATAGGCGAGTTTCAGGGTGTTGCGCGCGCATCATTTTTCAAAAAAACTGGCAAGCTCCACTCAAAGTAAACGTACTATTTAAAATAAACAAAGTATAGATACAGTTTCTGGATATTTAACACTGTTATTCTGCTGTTGTTGGCTCGCTAGCAAGTGTGTTTGCCATTTTCCAAAACGATGCGCGCGCAACACCCTGAAATTCGCCTATTGGCGCCAAATATATAGGTACGCAAATATTGCGGCCAAAAAACGAATGTCCATTTATAAAAGTGTAGTTTCGACCAGAATCTTCAGATTGTACATATATACAAGTAGACATCTCTTCTAAAGCGTAAATAAGCTTTCAGTATGTCGAATTGTGTGTACTCTTTAAAACGACATCTAAAAATTATGCTGATGTCAGCAATAATGTAATTCAAAACTCTCTAATTCAAGAAGGCGTGATTGTATCGACTTAAAATTTTCCAGGAAGAGTTAGACTCGTAATGGTGATCTACAATATATATTAGATTTTAGAATTTTGTCACGTCAGGGTGAAACAGTGAAACCCGCCAGTTGGGTAATGCCCGATCATTGTAATACGCCCTGATACTTCCTTTAATCTCAAATATAGTGTCTCGATAACGTGCATATTTGAACAAGCAAGATATATTGTTGTTAGGACGTTTTAAAAGAAGGTAGAAAGTTAATGTTTACCATGGAGGACACAGAACAGGACGTTCATGAACCAGGAACGGTCCTAGAAGTCGAGCTACGTCGAAAGGAGGGTAGGTAGACAGTAGCCAAATGGAGAAAGGAGACGCAGCCACGCAGGCATAACACTTTGCCCACAGGCTTATTAACTTTATAATAAGTTTGTAATTATGTTGGTATTTTAATATATTAGTGATGAAAAGCCGTTTATCAAATCACTAGTAGTGTATTTTTAGGGTTAAATAAACTTAATTCAAGTTTTTATAGTGTTTTACAAAGAACAATACATAAATTTGTTTTAATAATAATCCTGTAATCCTTTGCTTCTCTTATTTCATATATTTAATTTCTAAATCAATTGGAGGGTTTTATGCAATATTTTGTTGTTAAATAATGTTGGTTGGTAAGTATGGTTGGATATTTTGAAAACTGTTTACTGGTCCAATGATAAGTGGTAAATATTCAAATTTAACCTAAGAATAAACCTTTATTTGATAATTTAAATTTGTTTATGTAATATTTCATAAATGTATGGGAGTGGCTGTTAACCGAGGAGTAATTTTCATTGTTCTCAAGTGTTTGTGAAACATGAGAGAATAATGAAAATCACAAGGCTGCAAGATGAGTGATTTTATTGTTTTTAAATGTTTTACAAACACGGGTGAACATTGAGAATTATGAGGTAATAGGCTAGGCCGAGTGATTTTTGTTGTTCTCAAGTGTTTGTAACCACTGACTGTTTATGAAATAGCTTCTCAATCATCTATTATAGTAGAATTGCGAGTGACTTGGTGATATTCATATAATACAGCTAGTGTATTATATTAGACATGTTGTATAATGGCTCATGTTTAATTTGTAATTAAGAAATGTGGTAATAAACAGTTCTTTGTTATCTGATTTCTTAATTATGAATTCAGTTAGTACGACCTTTACCAGGTTTCAAAACTCATGCACATGACAAAATATTTTCCTTTGATTGGCTATTAGCTCATGAATTATTAACAAGTTTAAGAAGGTTGAGGGTGGTAAAGGGCATTTTCGTGAGCTGTGAATTGCCAATATATTTTCTTATGAAATGTGAAATGCCGGAATTTTGTGTCGTGAAATGTGATTTGTATTCCATCTGTGAGCCGTGATTGTCGATCATAATTGTCCGTGAAATGAGAATAAAGTACTGAAGTTGTCGTGAACTTTTATACTTTTTAAGATTATAAGTTTAATTTGTTCAAATCTGCTATCAGATCGCAGGAAATGGCATTTTAGAGACCCCAATTTCAAAAATTTTCTGGAGGAGCATGCCCCCGGACTGTAGTGATGTGGACACGAACTGACGTCACACGCCACGTGAGCGTGGATATATGAGTAAGGCATAAGGGAGTGTTGATTTAGTATTATTGTGAGTGTGAGTGAATAAAGAACGAGGTTTATATTTACTCATGGTGTGAATTCTATAACTGGCGACGAGGATCAAAATGGCTCAGCTAAATCTAGTCCCAACGTTACCGCAGTATTTTGGTGACTTTGTAATGGACTAGAAACAATCGGAACTTAGCATTATAAAGAACGAGATAGGGGTGCACCGGATATAGTATCCGGCCGGATAATCCGGCCGGATAGTGATAAAATCGTACTATCCGGTGTCCGGCCGGATATTTACTATTATCCGGCCGGATACCGGATAATTTGTTTTTCCTGAAGTGTACTAAATTTCCGTTAATTGAAACATAAAAAATACTAAAAAATAGACATTAATACAACAAAACAACAATCTGATTTATTTACTGTTTAAATATTGTTCGTGGTGGTAATATGGTTAACCATAATCTCAAACAAACAGATGATTTCAATTTGCAAATAAAACTAATTTGCGGTAAGTACTTAATATAAATGACTAATGACATTTAGTAACTAAAACATCCCAAACTTCGCACCAATAAAGTTGATTGTAACCTGTTCAATATTTACATCACGTCATCAGCTATTCAAAGTCAGAACTTTCGGCCATTGTGATGTATAAATAAAAGTTTCTTAAAATTTACTTCTTAGTTCTTACCTTCTTACCAAAATATTTGCCAGAGAAACGCCAGAGTCAATCAGTCAAAAAAGGAAAAAGTTTAAGTCCCAGTCCTCCATATATGCCTTCTCGATTCAGTGAAATACAGTTGCAGTTTTCCATTATTTACAAGTTGAATTGTTAACTATGTCTTTGTAGAAATTGTATTAACCATATCTATTATAAGGTGTTCTGGTTTTGAAACTTTATTCATTTGTGCATCTAATCTTAATATATACAGTATATATTATATATGTCAAGTATTCAAATTGATAAAATATCCGGTATCCGGCCGGATAATCCGGCCGGATTTTTTTCAGATATCCGGCAAATCCGGTATCCGGCCGGATAGTAAAAATCACTATCCGGTGCACCCCTAAACGAGAAACATTCGAAGCTATGTATGAACTAAAGTCCTATCCTTGTTGTGTTAAAGTTTAACTATAGAGATTAAATAAGTATCCCAAAAGAAAGGGAGAGATGTAGTGTAGTGATGTGGACACGAACTGACGTCACACGCCACGTGAGCGTGGATATATGAGTAAGGCATAAGGGAGTGTTGATTTAGTATTATTGTGAGTGTGAGTGAATAAAGAACGAGGTTTATATTTACTCATGGTGTGAATTCTATACGGACCACCCTACAACTGTGGACCACAACTTTGACTGACATTTTCAAAATCCTAAATTCACCCCTGATTATGATGAATATGAGCTTCAATCTCCTCAGCTTCAATCTACTTCACCTTCTGTGAATAATTGTCACAGAGTTGATTAAACGTTCCCGTAATATTTTGTGAAACGTGAAATGGCAGTTTTCTTATCCGTGAAATGAGAAATGACTTTTTTATTTCCCGTTAAACGTGATCTGTATGCCCCTTTACCACCCTCAAGGTTAGGTCAACATCCATTTTATTTTTGCTTTTAGGGTTAGTGTTTAGGATTAAGGTTATTGATAGTTAGGACCACTGACCTTATTCTGTTTGATATTGTTACTGTGCTGTGTGATTCAGAAGTGTAAAATCTGAAATAAATTCTAGTGCAAATTTTTTTTGTGGAATTGTAATTTTTTTCTGAAAAATCCAATCCAATTGTTGCTTACTTTTGAATAATTTAGGTGAAGGATTTGGTTTAAATATTGTTGGAGGTACAGATTTAAATGAAGTTGGAAATCATACTGGAGTTTTTATTTCATCAATTACTGATGGTGGTCCAGCCTATAAATGCCGACATTTAGATGTTGGTGATCGACTTTTACAGGTGTGTTTTGCAAGGGGTTACAGAAAACACACTATAAAAAACACACTATATTTTGTCAAGATTTTATGTTACTTAAAATTATATACAGTGTACCCCATTTTTCTATTCAATTTTTCCCAATTTTCAAACCGCGATCATCTCTTTATTTTCAGATAAATGAGTTTAGTTTAATCAGCGTAGAACACGGCGATGCTGTTAATGCATTTCGAAGTGCAGGACAAGTAGTCAACTTAAAGATTGAAAAATTTGGACAACAACTTATTGTTGTAAGTATATAGACCTTATTCAAAAATGGTCCCTGAATTAGCATTCTTTTATGTGCATATAAATTAGCCCTTATGACCTTGTTTTAAAGTAAAAATTCTTTTGAATTTTCCAATGAAAATAAGTTCATAAGAACTAATTTATATGTATATTAAAAGAATTTTACTTCGGGGGCCATTTTTGAATATATTTAAAGGTTTATAACTCTAGTTTTATTATTTCAGGCCTTGTACAGTAGACCAGTTGGGTTGCAGGTTCAATTTTGCATTTCTATGACATAACATAAAATAAAGTGTTAGATGAGCAGGTCTGCTCTTGGGGAGGGGTGTAGCGAAAGCTATACGTTTGGGGGTGGGGGGTGTGTGCACGACTGAATTTTGCCAACAAAATGGGTGTGGCTCAGATTAAACCACACCCATTTTGTCATTGTTTATGTTAATAAATCAAAATATGGATTTGTTTACATAGCATACAAAGTTTGTAACTTAGTTTCTAACTTAATGGATCTTGTTGTCTATTTAACAAATTTAATAAAAGGAAGACAAACACTGAAGGCAATTACCAGTACAACTGCAATAAGTCTACTGTGATAATATGGCAATACGCCTTACTTTCAGACTGTCCCACAGTATTGCTAGATTATTTACGCATACTGTACTTCGTCTGTGATGTTCTTTTTAACATAGTAACTGGTGCAGTTAATGCCAAGCAAAAAGGTCTGTTAGTGAGAGGAAACACAATTTACACCCGATAAAACACCTTGCTGGATAGACGATACCAGACATCAGGATTTTTTTACCAAATCTTGTGAGCAATCCAATCTTGTCAGGAAAGTTTCAATTTTTTTGTCAACTTTGCTGGAAATTTTTTCAGTGTTTTCCAATAAAGTTTACCCGAAATATAAAAGTGTCACCATTACATCAAACGTTTTCTCCCAAAGATCCCGAACAGAAATTTGCCAACAGCAGTCTGCATTTGCCGACAGACAACATTGGGGGGGGGGGTGGGGGGGGGTGACACCCCCCTGCACCCCCCCCCCCTTCACTACATCCCCCTCACTACACCCCCCTCCTGACATGGTGGCCTGGTGGAAGTTAAAGGGTTAAATAAATAAATAAAATATGTTTATACATGTATATAAAAAAATATGTCATCGATTTTTCTTGATAATTGCTTTTGATGTTATTCAGGCAAAGTTTCCAACAGATGTGGTCGATTCTCCACACCCATCAACTAATTCAACAACCACAGTACAACATCTTAAATCCTTTCTAAATTCATGGGCTGGTGCTATCCTTATTGGAACAGCTGCTGGAATGATGGCAGTGTTTGTGTTTACTAAACTAAGTAGACCAAAATAGGCTGATATAGAATATTTTACAAAATCCTACGGACCTTCACAACACTAAGGGTGGTTTTGGGACATTTTAAATTATGCTTTCAACTTTTTTACAAATCATTTATGTACATACGACATGCTTGATAATCAAGAATAGTTTTTCATGAGATTACAAAGGTTATAATTATATGGACAGCTGTTGTTGGACATTAATATTTTAAATTAATGAAATCCTGTTTTAATGTTATTTTTATGAATTGCACATCCGTACGGCCTCATCCCCAGGCCCCAACTTGGGCGCGTGGGAGCGACGATAAAGCGCCTGGAGATGAGGCTGACATCTATTATACCAACATGTCCTCTCACTTCGAAATGATGATTATCGTCATTTCTTACAAAGTCGAATATGATGATTATCATGATACTCAAGTGAGATTCTGTCCCACATGCGGGATGTTAAACTAAATTGCATATAACAAAAGAACCATTAGGGGTGTTGTGGTCGGGGTCTGAGAGGCGGGACTCTTTTTTCCGGAGGGTTGTGGTTAGGGTTAGGTCCAACGGGGGGGTTGTGGTTAGGGTTAGGGTTGTCAGGGGGGTTGTGGTTAGGGTTAGGGTCAGGTTTAGAGGTGGGGTTAGGGTTGGGGGTTTGGGGGCAGGGAATTCTTTTTTTAAAATGATGATTATTGTTAATTCAACGACATCTCACAAATGACGATAATCATCATTTCGAAATGAGAGGATATGCTGATTATACACTTAATATGTCTGCTCCCGAGGGAAACAGTTAGTTTTGTTTTCCCGAGAGTCTTGATATTTCCCGAGACGAAGTCGAGGGAAACATCGAGACTCGAGGGAAAACAAAACTAACTGTTTCCCGAGGGATCAGACATTAAGTGTTTTGTTATATAGCTTGAGTTTCGCTGAATAATTTCGACGTTTATCAAGGGAAAGTACACAAATGAAAAACAAACTGAAAGACTTAATACCAAAACATTTCGCCTGGCTCCGTAATTTCACTTCAACCAAACAAATATGAGTCTCAGAACAAAAGAACAGCAATACCTTTCTCCAGTTAATCTTCACACATGCTTTGAAGACCTATAAATATTCTTTTTTTCATACCAAACAAGCTTTTGTTTATAGGATGCCGTGAAGAGTTCAAAGTTCTAGCGGGCAAGTGGGCAACAATTGAGAACTTATTGACCGAGCAGGCAATAAGTTCTCAATTATTGCCCGCTCGGTAGACATTGAAATTTATCTAAGGTCATGTGACCACAAACCAACCAATGACAGTCATCGTTGCATCCAGTGAAACTCTAGCTATATAACAAATATATTTAATGCAGAGTGACAGACTGTTGTGTTAATCTATAAAAAAACAACGGTTTGGGAATTCCGTAGGTGCCCATGGAGTACAGGCTTTTAAGGTGGCTCCATACAGTTTCTTGAAAAATGGAAAATACAAGTTTGAGAGTCCAAAACACGTGATTAAACAATTTGGAAAAAGAATAAAACTAAATGTTATGCATAGTTAAACAGTCGGACAATCAAAAACTGTTACCAAGTAAATAGCAACAGTTGTTGCTATGGCAACAATGACCTTTCAAACTAATTTAATTCGAAGTGCGAGTAATCAGTAGCCCAATTTTAAAAAAATTCTGTAGAACGAATTTTTTTAAAAATTAACAAACATGATTTTTCTGGAAAAAAAAATTATTCCTTCTAGAGAATTTTTTTAAAATCGGCCTATTGATTACTCATACTTCAAGGAAAGTTTTAATGGAAAAAAAATTGGGGGTCACCAAAGTTTTTTTCAAATAAATTAGTTTGAAGGGTAATTGGCAGCCATTTTGAAACGTCATTGTTGCCATAGCAACAACTGTTGCTATTTATTTGGTAAGAGTTTTTGATTGTCAGACTGTTTAATTATGCATAACATTTAGTTTTATTCTTTTTTGGTATTGTTTATGTACGTGTTTTGGACTCTCAAACTTGTATTTTCCATTTTTCAAGAAACTGTGGAGCCACCTTATTAAAGACCAGACGTTTCAGTACGCCATAACCACTAGGTTACAAGACGTTACACTACAGTACGTTGTTAGACATATTAACACTACATAAGAGGCAAGGGTTGTTTTTCTGATATTTTCTACTTTCTCGACAAAGAAACAGGGGCGCATAGTGAGCAATGACCTAGTGCCTTCTCACCTGTGGGGATTTTACATATTCGTAATATTTGGGTCTTCCTGAGCAAAATCATAATATATCTTGTCAGCCAAAAATTTCATCTCCATGGAGTTTTTCGCTGTCAAAGTTACCGGATGTGATGTCACAAGAGGCATTCCAAACCAGTTTTCTTTTGTTACTTGCCACAACAATGCCTCTTGTGACATCACATCTGGTAACTTTGACAGTGAAAAACTCCATGAAGATGAAACACAGAGATAGACACTTAAAAACACAGTATCTCAAGATATACAGTCTGCACTATTAGACCCCGTTTACACTAGAGCAAAAGTATCCGGATTCACATTGTTTTTCATCCTCATGGGAATAAAAACAATGTGAATCCGGAGTCTTGTTTGGTCCACTTTCAGAATATTTAATACTCGTGAAATATACACTGCGTATATATTGTCAATATGTGTATACTGTATTCGCAATTACAGTTTATATTTTAATATATTCCAATCCTGAAATAATGCTAGGTTTTAACCAATATTCAAAGTACGTTTCCATGTTATAAGATGAAGTTTTGTCACTTTAGATATTGGCTTGAAATAAACTTTTGATTAAAACATTGTATTGTATTGTACTGTATTGTACTGCACTGTACTGTAATGTATTGTACATGCAGTAATAGGACTTGTAAAATAGGAGGTGGGAGAAGGGCATTCGAAATTCACAAAAAGTTTGGCTGCTATACTTATTTAGTTTGTTTAATTGTTTCTATCCTGCCGTGTTTTCCACTGTACTATTTACATAAACCTCTAACCATAGGCATTACATTAGACAGAGTAACATAAAACGTTTCTCTCTGACGAAGGGCCTTCGCTCGAAACGTTAGACTCCTACGTTCTCTGTTTCGGCAGTATATCTAACCTTACTATATTTCGATTGTTGTAAAATAACAAAGATGGCGGTAACCTGTATGCAGGCTCTCATTTCATCTCAGTGTTTGAGTGAAAGGATTAAATTCATGTTGAAAAGTCAGATATTTAGCTGATAAATCAAGCTGCAAAATACAGCCGTCACCTTTTATTGCTATGGTGGATAAACTCGCATGCATTCACCTAGCTGTGTCCCACATACATAGTTCTTCAAAGCATAAACAGCATGTAACTTTTTCCACCTTATTGGGAATTGTACATTTAGAAAAACATAAGGGTCTTTTTTAAAACTAACAATAATTGTCCCATGCAACTACACATTTACACGGGTATATGTATCTGTTTGAGACAATTGCTAGATTTTTTCAAAGGTGTCCTTATGAATGAAGTATATTCATGTTTACATGTTTTAAAATACTTTTATATCTGCTCATGTACTGGAGAAGTATCATTTTTATTCTCATATTTTTATGCCCCGCAACACCACCATTTCGAGTTTACATGCGCGAGAGCTCAAATCTGATGTAGATTGGGATCCACTGCATCACATGATTAGGATGCAAGTGAGCTATAAAAGAGCTGTAAGATTTTTGACCGTTATTTCTCACAAGTACGAGAGCAATTGTTTTATTTACATGTAACTTGTTTCTTCACCACAGTTTGCCCATTGAAAAAGTCTCGATTGACTTAGATTTCAATGTGGAGGGGCCCCAATTTTAAAAAGGAAGTCATTGCTAATGCAGAAGAATAACTCGTGTTCTACATCACAGTATAGTTCTGTCCTTATACTACCGTAGTGTAGTGTCCATTGTGAAACCTCTGCAAATATCTGGCAAATAACATAGCTTGGAGCTGCATGAATTTGCTTATTGATTGCAGTGTGTAAAAACAGTCTACCGTTGTTATCACTTTTCGACTTGTCCACTCTCCCTGGTCGGTGAAATGTTAAATCAATGAAGTACTTGACTCAGATGCAAACAACTCGACCGAAAACTTGGCAATTTCATCGAGCGACATCAACGCTTACTTCGTTTGGTATTGCGACTGTCGGCATCTCTGCAAACACAAGGAAGAGAAAAACTGAAACTTGGTGTTTGAGTTAAAACAAAATTAATTCCTACACATCAGGCTCTTGAAGGTGCGCGGAACATCGCTCGCCATGGCTAAAGTCAGGCAAACGATGCAGACGTTTCACTACAATGCGTTTAATAAGACATTGTTACGAAACGTCGTAAGACAATACGTTGCGTTAAAACATATTCCGCTACGTACGCTACGAAACGTTCCGTTATGTTTTAAAGTGTTTCGATACGAGACGTTGCGCTACGTTGTTAGACATTAGTCATTACGCTACGCTGTAAAACGTCTTTCTTCACTTCATTTTTTTAAAAAATATTTTCTCCAAATCGAGGCGCGTGGCAAAATGCGCATCTCCCAACATTCCCCATTTTTTGTTGCCAAAATATACGATACTTTTTTTGATTAAGACTTTAGATCTCTTACTTAAGTGAATGTTTTGTATGCAATGAATGTCACCTGGGCATTAGCCAGGTAGGAAAGGGACAAACATCACCCAACATTACCTGCTACTCCTGGGTTCATCTGCAGTACGTTTTCCCGCCTTTTTTGCCTCCGTAAGAAACTTATCAAGACCAAACGGATCTTCCTCGTCTCTCTCAAACTGCACTGGACCATCACGCCGCATGTTTCGGTCTGTACCAGCAAACTCTTTATCAGGTTGGAACCTAGAATATTTGTTAAAATAGCTAAGCTGAGAAAGCCGAAAATAAAATATACCACCTTTTTTATACTGACTGATCTGTATACAGTATAAACACATGGTCAAAAGTAAACAGGACACCCCCCTTGTTTTTGAAACTTTCATCCTATACCGTCTTCCCTGGCGTTAGACAGAGTAAAATCGTCTGGTGATAGACAGAGTAAAATCGTCGGGTGTTAGACAGTAAAATAGTCTGGCGTTAGACAGAGTAAAATAGTCTGGTGATAGACAGAGTAAAATCGTCGGGTGTTAGACAGAGTAAAATAGTCTGGTGTTAGACAGAGTAAAATCGTCTGGTGTTATATAGAGTAAAATCGTCCGGTGTTAGACAGAGTAAAATCATCTGGTGTTAGACAGAGTAAAATCGTCTGGTGTTAGCCAGAGTAAAATCGTCTGGTGTTAGACAGAGTAAAATCGTCTGGTGTTAGACAGAGTAAAATCGTCTGGTGTTAGCCAGAGTAAAATCGTCTGGTGATAGACAGAGTAAAATCGTCGGGTGTTAGACAGAGTAAAATAGTCTGGTGTTAGACACAGTAAAGTAGTCTGGCGTTAGACAGAGTAAAATAGTCTGGTGTTAGCCAGAGTAAAATCGTCTGGTGTTAGACAGAGTAAAATCGTCCGGTGTTAGACAGAGTAAAATCGTCTGGTGTTAGCCAGAGTAAAATCGTCTGGTGTTAGACAGAGTAAAATCGTCTTGGTGTTAGACAGAGTAAAATCGTCTGGTGTTAGACAGAGTAAAATCGTCTGGTGTTAGACAGAGTAAAATCATCTGGTGTTATAAAATAGTCAGGTGTTACACAGAGTAAAATCGTCTGGCGTTATACAGAGTAAAGTCGTCTGGTGTTAGACGGAGTAAAATCGTCTGGTGTTGGACAGAGTAAAATAGTCTGGTGTTAGACGGAGTAAAATCGTCTGGTGTTAGACAGAGTAAAATCGTCTGGTGTTAGACAGAGTAAAATCGTCTGGTGTTAGACAGAGTAAAATCGTCTGGCGTTAGACAGAGTAAAATCGTCTGGTTTTATATAGAGTAAAATCGTCTGGTGTTATATAGAGTAAAATCGTCTCGTCTGCCGTTAGAGTAAAATACTAAAGTCTGCTTGGTTTGCAAACGAACGATACATGCAACATTTGGCTATAATAATAGGTAACTTACTTTTTTAGTCAGACCTCATTCAACATCGCCCTTACCTCTCCGTGTTTATCAGCTTGTTCAAGTCATCGCCATAGATATCCTTGTCATTATTCCTCGAAGGTCTATAAACTGCATTTGCAGTGCTTCCTGATTCCCGCCATGGTTTGTCATACACATTGTACGTATCATCTTCACCAAACCCAGATGCTACACCCTGAAATTAAATTTTCTCCCTCGTTTAATAAGGGCTTTGCCTGAAAATGCATTTTTCGCGACCACCAAACATTTTAGCAAATAGTTTAAGGTACTACGACACGCACCAACTTCACTCATGCGTATCAAGGCAAACCGTGTTTAGATGAATCAGATTGGAAACATTTCAAGTCGATCCTTGCTTGAACCTCAAGTCAATCCACTCCACTGCGTGGATTGACTTCAGCCATTCGTTTCGACCAGATCGAAAACTTTCAATCTTCTTCATGTAAACACAACAAGGAGAAACAACACGCGAGATTTGGCTTGAAAACTCAATCCGCTTCATGTAGACAGGGTCTAACTCGTAGAAATTTCTGAGTTTCCAAGCGGGACTTGAACCCACAATCTTCTGATCACCAGTGAGACGCTCTAGCCATTGAGCTACTGGGACACAGATGATTTGAACGTAGGTTGAGTTCGATGTATGAAATTAAGTACTGCTATGTACAAGTGTGATGATATATGTTAATGTCCTAATGCATGTTGTTAAGAGAAGAGAAAGTTACGACTCTTCTCGATTTTAATTTCAATAAATTTGCTCTAATTGTACGAAAAACAAGGCATTATACTTAACATGGTAACAAACAAACAAACAAACAAACAAACAAACAAACAAACAAACAAACAAACAAACAAACAAACAAACAAACAAACAAGCAAGCAAGCAAGCAAGCAAGCAAGCAAGCAAACAAACAAACAAACAAACAAACAAACAAACAAACAAACAAACAAACAAACAAACAAACAAACAAACAAACAAACAAACAAACAAACAAACAAACAAACAAACAAACAAACAAACAAACAAACAAACAAACAAACAAACAAACAAACAAACAAACAAACAAACAAACAAACAAACAAACAAACAAACAAACAAACAAACAAACAAACAAACAAACAAACAAACAAACAAACAAACAAACAAACAAACAAACAAACAAACAAACAAACAAACAAACAAACAAACAAACAAACAAACAAACAAACAAACAAACAAACAAACAAACAAACAAACAAACAAACAAACAAACAAACAAACAAACAAACAAACAAACAAACAAACAAACAAACAAACAAACAAACAAACAAACAAACAAACAAACAAGCTCACTTTGTTTTGGTTGAATAACCGCTGGTCATACAAAGCCTCTTGTGACTGAGAGCCTCCGGCCATGCCCAGAGCAATTTTTTCAGTAACATCCCGATCTCGATCACGTTGAAGTTTTGACCTAGATATCCAACATATAATAACATTATCATCGAAAGCAACCAAAAAGACCAGAAACACTAAAATTTAGATTGGCACTGCATAACAAAAGTACATGTTAACATGTAGTCCTTCTCAAACGGTCCTTGGTATGGAGTTGACGAGGGACTGGTCATATGGAAGATGGGACGGCCGGACGGGACGTCATGTTTGCCGAGACGGGCCTATTATATTTTTCCTTTATTTGTTGCGTTTCGTTTATATGGAGAAAATGTTCGCGGGACGTTGTTCGTCCCGTCCCCGCCTAACCAAGCTCCCGGATTGACAGAACAATTTTCGCCATATAAATGCTCTGTCCCGCCTAACCGGGACGATATGATAGATACTGTTTCCAGTATTTATTTTGACTCTTAAGCTGTTTATTCGATACAAATGAGTGATAACGGCTAGTAGGAGGACAGAAGCTCTTTATAATACGTCAAATTCTATTTATTTCTCTGTTATTCTGTGTTTTTTACATCTTTCTAGCTGCGTTGTGGAACGTCCCGGTCGCAATTGTCCCACCTGAAAACATTCTCATATAACCTGGGATGAAAAACGTTCCGTCCCGCTTAGCTTGTCCCGTAGCATGTAAAAAGCTCCTTAGTCACCTTTTATCTGGTGCTGCTTTAGCAATCCTTCGCTCTTTTTCTCGATCCTTGTGTCTATCATAACGAAGCTGGTCGCGTTCTCTTTCATCATGTGATTTATCTGGTAAAGAGAATTGGCTTAGCACGAAAAGGAGTCGATAAATCCAGCTTACACTACTGGCAAACTTCAGTAGATTGATAATTTGCAATACCTGAAACATTCTGGATTCCCGCCCTAGCTTCTCGCGCTTTTTGTGCCATTTTTCGAAGCTTATCCTCTTGTTTCTCTTTTTCCCTTTGAGCAACTTTCTTTTCTAATTGAGCACGCATTTCAACAGCTTCCCGAGCCTAAAATTAAGAGTACAGCTTTACTTCGCAGCTATGTCACGAAAACTATTGGTGAAGTCAAGAGACCAACACATAAAAAAATAATTATTCCTGTTTGCTGTATCGTTTTCATACCTTTCTATCTGCTATATACAAGGCTTCGGCAAGTTTTGCAAATTTATCATTAATATGAGGATCTTGAAGGCCTCGTCCATCAGCAGCTAACCTTTTGTCTAATGGTATAGTGTAACCCTAGAATTTTTAAATGAAAAGGGAATAGAGAAAAGTTAGCACCAAACCACAGTTCCGATATACGTGTTATTTAACAATTATAAAATAAAGTGCCCTCTACGCACGCTCTGATTGGTTGGGCTCCATGCATTTATAAGAGAACAGCGATCGTGAATGACGTAAAATGGCGTAGAATGGCGTCAGTTGGCCGGAAAAGCCCGCCAAATTCCTGTACTACCTCACTTTTAGTTTGATTTTTCTTCTTATTTTATAAAACAAATAAAACATACCGCTCCTGTGCATATGTACTCTTATGAAGGTACGTTTGACGTCATTTGAACACGTCATTTGTTCAACTTCTTTCGTGTTCAAATGACATCAAACGTGCCTTTATAAGAGTACATACAGTATGCACGGAGTTTTATGTTTTATTTGTTAAATAAAACATAAAGCTCCGTCCGTATGTACTCTTATAAAGAGTAAAACTGAAAAGGTCAATGAATGGTGATTACCTTTGCATTTTTCCAGTTGGAAATACACGGAGGAATCTTCCAGTCTTGTTGTTCTTTCACAGTTACCTTGAAAATTGATAAACATTCTTTTAAAGCTGACTATATTATACATATTATTATACACAACATATGGACTACATTATATAAATTATAATATGTAATATTTGGCTATACCTTTCTGTTGGGCGAGTGCATGACTGGAGCAGGAGGGGAAGGTGGACCTCGTGGAATTTTCTTGTTTGTTCTACAGCAAATCAAAGAAGAACAGTTTGACACAGCTGGTGCATAATTGTAACAGATTTCCTGCATATATACATGCATGAAACAGCGAGTTTACAATAACACTGCCCCCTTCCCACACACACACACACACACACACACTAAAATACCCGTATATGCCTAGATGATAACAAGCATGAAATTAACAATATACACTACAGTACATTTGGTCATTTTACTGTACAATTCAAACTGATTTTTCTTCACAAAAATGTTAGCTTTCCATACTTAAATCTTGGAGGTTCCATGGGATCTTTTTGTGCTTCAACCATGCGAATAACACGTTGTTTTGCACCAGAGTTATAACCCACACCTTGCTGTGATGGGGTGTAACGTATATATTGGGCACCCCCTTGTTGCTGAGGAACATGAGTAGGTTGAGCTGCTGAAATCTTGGATGAAACTTCTTTTTCCAAAGCTAACCGAGTCTTCTCAGTGACCTACCAAAGAAAGATATTTCATATACATGTACAGTTCATTAACCTCAACCTGTCGCTGCCTGAGCGGGCCAAAAAAGAGCCCCCCAGATGATTTTACATGTAGTTAGGCCACACCAATTTAATTTGCTGTTTTACAAACCCACCGAACTTGATATTTTCAAAACCGGAAAAAAAAATACAGTATCAACTTCGGCTTGTTTGAAATTAATACAATTTGACTGTAATTTTGAACAAGCGATGGACAAGCAACTTTATACAGTGCGTCCGATTGGCTGTTTATAACAACTGGGGTTTTGGCCAATAAGAATGCATGTTTATAACTTTAATATCTGACACAGTTTGTCATCGAGTGTTCTGTTTTCACCATACATGTATTTCACAATGTTATTTTTTTGTTTTTTCCGATCTCCGATCTTAAGTTTTTGACCAGAAAGTTTGTAAAACAACAAATTAAATTGGTGTGGCCTTAATGACAGTAGTTAGTTAATAAGTTAGTTAGTTATTTTAATGCCAATTTTTCCATGATTGCATGGGTTAGCTGAACTTGATCCAGCCTTCTATGCTGCATGATCTAATGGCAGTTCTCTACACAATTTCTTCTTCTCTAAATATCCACTTTCACAATTTGCTTCCATGTCTTCCTTGGTCTTCCTTTCCATCTTCTTTCTGGCACAATTAACTCTGTTATCTTTCTCACCAAATTATCACGATCCATCCTCTGTACGTGGCCAAACCTAATCACTGAGCATTCAGTCTCCTACTGTACCAGGCTTCGAAATAAGTGCCGGTTACTGGCCAGTAAAATTTTACAGTTTGACCGGCAAATACCATCGCTTGGTGGACATGCATGACCGGTGAATTTTTGAATCCAAGTGAGAGCGAATGTGTCAAATTGTAATACGATATGCTGGCGTTGTGCCTTATATACAAATATAATTCATAATCTATATTATAATACCTTTATCTGTCTGTATGTGCGTGTTTGTTTGTCTCACCGTCGTTACCTAAAAACTCGAAAACGGTTACGCTGTTGGCCCGTTGTATATTATTGTTTCTAAACTCACGAGCCATGCGAACGACGAGCGCAAATAAGTATAACTAAAAATGACCGGTAAAAATTCTGCTGTGACCGGCAAATTTATTGAGCCGCTGGTCATAGTGACCAGTATACGTTTCAAATTTATTTCGAAGCCTGTACTGTACATATAACATCCCTGATGTTTTAAAACAGTTCCAAACAATCTCTCCACTCTTCTGACATTTTCCTGTCCTTCACTGTTGAACCCTCAGACAGCAATGGGTTAAAGAACTTAAATTATGTGTTACAGTTATACATAATAATGCTTGAAAACACTGTTTTCTACCTCTGCTATTTCTTCGTCATCAGGTTTGTCTAACTCAGGGTCGTCTTCTTTGCTCACTTGGGCAGGAATCAAATCCTGGAAACGTGAGTGAACCACCTAAAAATTCAACACACAATATGAATACAAATACCTAGGACAGTCTTCTTTATAAACATTCAAATTAGGGTGAGGTGGTTTTTATAAAAAAATGAAAACCGCCCGCAAAAACCCGAAAAAACCGAGTGAACTGATTTTTTTAAAACGCATTCGAAACCATAGTTAAAAAAACATGCATGGTGCTACTCGTGCAAGATTTCAGTTTCAAAAACAATTGTATTGTCTAACATCCTAACTACCAATTACAAAGAAACATACAGTATATAAGATAAATTTTACATTCAGGAGAATCGTCCGGTTTTTCGGCTTTCTTGAAGAAATGCCAAACAGCACTTTGGCAGAGAAATGTTACCAGTAACCAACAGTTTCGGACAGCGTAACAAAGTATTCCAAGTTTCAACAAACGGTTACTTAAAAAGGCAAAGCTGAAAGAGCATGAGTCAGAAAATATATGCAATATACAGTAACATTGAAAGCGAAAATTGGTTAATTATTCATGTTACGCTCCGACTGTTTATGAGTCATACACCAATTTTACTTTAGACCTGTCTTCACAGAGGTCTGCCTTCATTTGAGCCAATCAAAATTCATCTTCGTTTGATCCGCTTAAATGCGTTCAAGCTCGTGCGAATCTGAATCGAAGCCTTTCCATAATTTCCGTTCTTATATCGGAGATCATACATGTACCTGGCAATAAACGTACAGTATTTTGAAGATGCAAATCTCTTCAGTCATTTTTCCGTCAATTCCATGTGTAAACGCAACAAAAACTTGTGTAAGTATGATTCGATTTTATTGAAATACCGAAATTGAAATATTTTTCTTTTGATTTTTTTGGTTTTTCCTCCAAAAGCAACATCGGTTAAATCGGTTTTCAAAAAACATCAGGTTTTTTCGGTTTATTGATTAACTGCCTCACCCTAATTCAAATACTTACCCTGTCCTTTGAGTGTCCTTGTCGAACAAGGTCTTCGTATTTCACTCTTCCTTGAGAATCTAACTTGACTGGGACTGCAGTTGATGATGCCTGTAGGGAAAAAATCTTATCAAAGTATACCTAGTCAATCATTCAAGACAGAAGAAGATTGTACAGTATTTCTCAGATGAAAATCATTACCTTTTTATTTTTATTTTTTCCCATATCCAATGGAAACTGAGCAACATGAATTTCTGGAAATGCTCCCCCATCTCCAAAGTCCTACACTCAAGTACAGAAATATTATTATTTATAAAATATATTTAAAAAAAATATAAAATGGTGGCTGGTTGGACAATTATGGGCCTCTGATTGAAGGCTTCTGATTTCAAATTTACTAAGGAAACCCTGAAACAAGGATGGGACACTAGCAGAAAGCTTGTTTACGTCAGAACCTTTGGAGTTTATGTCCGCACACATGCCACTTTGGACATTTCAATCATCACCATCTAACACCTTCCCAGCAAATTCCCTAAGCACCTACACTTACTACTGGTGAGAAACTTACCAGAATGGTATATGACATTGATATTGGCATATACAGGCCTATCACTGAAAAGCGTGCAATCGCACACCTAGATCAGCCGAGGCACACTAACCTTAGCACACTTGTCTTTTCTCTCAGTGATAGGCCTGCATATATTGGGTTATTCCAGAAAAGATCCATACCCCCCCCCCCCCCCCAGTGGAGGAAATGTCAAATGGTCCCCCCTAGGACATCCAGAGACAAGTGAACACCCCCTCTCCCCGGATAGCAAAAGCTAAAATTACACCCTCCCCCCTCGGACATTGTTTTTTTGTCAGCAGTTTTTTTAAAAAAGGGTTTAATTAGTTTGCACAGTTTTATCTTGCAAATACAGCCACCTCACATCAGGTGATCATGGCAAAATGGACCTCTGCGAGTTGAGTGTCCCCTCGGACATCTAAAGTAAATTTTCCCCTCTCCCTTTCCGAACAGTGAAAATTTCTTCCGTGAGGGGGTGGGTGGGTGGGTGGGTGGGGGGGGGTGTGGGGGGGTATGGATCTTTTCTGGAATGACCCATTTTGTGTGTGCTCATCGAGAAAAGGGAATAAGATTTCATACAATTTACCAGACTTGACTATGGTCCTGACAGTACATCTCTTGGTAAGTTATTCACCTTGTGATTGTAATTTGTCTCACCAACAAGTGTGACCAAAAATTTGGTAAACTACTGTACTGAGATTTTTAAGCCTGGTTCTCATATGTTGCCGATGGTCACTGATCATCGGTGATTTGTGATTTAGATGCATGTTAAAACAGGAAGTGCAGCAGCATGTTAAGTAATAAAGAACAATGCAGAAAAGCAGTGCTTTTATTCTTTTACTTAATATGAGCACCAGGCTTCAGTAACAAAATCCTGACATTTCAAGCAGACATTTTACTCTGATGAAGAGCTCTATTCAAAACATCAGTATTTCATTACTAAAAATCTCAGCAGTTTACCACATTTTTACTTTGCTCTATCCAAAACACTGCCTATATATGCAACTCTACTTTTTAAAAAACCAAGAATAGTTCATTATTGCTTGCTATTGATATCAATAAATCTATACCAATCAATAATCAGAACCACCTCTCTTATTGATTATTAATCAAATATCAAAAATCAATCGATTACTTGATCTTGATTGTTACTGACTGATAATTGATCTTTATCGATTTCATCAACTGCATTGATGGAAAACATATAAATTATTTTAATAAATAAAACAGTAAATTACCTCTTGAGATCGAGGGACCCAATTTCTTCGCTGTCCATACGGAGGTGGTTCTCTTCTCGTTACAGATACAGTTGTCAACTATAGCAACACAAATACAGAATAATCATTCGTATAATACCAAAACAAATGAGTGTGCTTTCCATCTGAAGACATGTTCCATACATACTTTACTATAAGCTCTTTCTAAATCGTCGTCGCTTGCTTCTTGATACGGCCTGTGGGCCGGGGCTGGGAGTAAACTAAACAAAATATATGATTAATGGATGAACTGTGTCGAAGGACGGAGGGAAAATGCGTGAAAACTTTCAGTTTTAAAACAACTTACCTCGTCAGCGACATGTTGGAATCAGATCAACTTGGCGTAATGCATGATGGGATAATGACTGGGCATGCAATCGAGTGATTCTGGGGGGGGGGAGCTGGCTCAGGGGACGAGATTGGATCATTATTATTAAGCCGTTAAGCCCTGCTTGTATCTCGTTTGATCGCCAGCTTGCGATGACTTGTGTTAGCTTGCGATTAATTCGATCTTGTTCAAATTTCATCGCAAGTTATCTTCAACTTGCCAGAGCTTGCAAAACGTTTGAACACAAAACACAAGTCGATTTATAGAGATCACCACATATTCATATTCTAATAAGGAATAAACAAAACAAAAACATAACATATGCTGGGCAATAATATACCTTACTAGAATTATATTTCCGCCTGGTTCATCCATTGCAACAATCATAATCATCACGTACTGCCATCATCGTCGTCACCATCACCACACCACCACTATCACCATCATCACTATAAATATCACCATTACCAACATCATCACGACCACCACCACCATCACGACCACCAACACCACAATCATCATCACCACTCTACCATCATCGCCATAACTATCACCATTACCACCACCACCACCACGACCACCACCATCACCACCATCATTACCACCTCCATAATCACCACCACCATCATGACCACCACCATCATTTCCACCACCACTACCACCACCATCACCATGACGACCACCACCACCACCACCACCACCACCACCACCACCATCATCACCACCTCCATAATCACCACCACCATCATGACCACCACCATCATTTCCACCACGACCACCACCACCACGACCACCACCACGACCACCACCATCACCACCACGACCACCACCACGACCACCATCACCACCACCACCACCACGACCATCACTACCACCATCATTACCACCACCACTACCACCGTCATCATCTACAGCATCATCATATTATATTACTGTATCATCATTATCATGTAATCATATCAGTCATACATTATCATATCATTATTACATCATTATCATATATCATTATATATCGTACCATCGTATCATTTATCTCATTCATATCATTATCATATCATTTAACATTTATACAAGTAACTCCAACCACCAAGATCAATGGATTGGTAGTAATTAGCCATCATGATACGTAACAATATCTATTTACTATTCTATTTACAATTTGAAAATGTGTACATTCATACGAAATAATTTCATAACTTTAACATTCAACATCGACAAAATACGTCTTTTAGTTAGTATAGGATAAAACACGAGAACGAGGGATTCATGCTATATAAAGACCCGAGGACGCGCAGCGTCTGAGAGCTTTATATAGCATAAATCCCGACGTTCGAGGGATTTATCTGACTTAAATAATTATTGAGGAGGTTTTCCAACAAAGTTTTGTCTATTTTTTCTACCTTGGGCAAAGATTTTCTTATTTTTTTCTAATTAGTATTCAAGGGATTTATGTGATATAAAACCCTCGGAAGAACAAAGAAAACCGACTCAATAATTATTTAAACACTAGTAACAACTTGTCAGACAATCGTTACTTTGAACTCCATTTCTTTAATGTTTAAAGTCAACGATCCACCACGTACGTGAAAATAACTACGATCTAAGCCTAGCCATGATTATGGTCAAGACAAAAGGATGGCCGTTGTGACAGCAAATATATTTTAGCGAGGGAGCTTCAATCGAAAAAACCTCGTACACTTTTGCAAAAATCTCTCACAAATAAATCTGAAGAAAATTGTATTGCTAGCCTATCATCTCTTAGTTTTTCGTTCGTCCATTGAGCTTTATAGTCCGTTTCAGCTTGCTTTTGAAACTCGTTTGTCAACATTCGTTGGAAGGTTGGGAACTTGGTACGGAAGTTCGCGAAGTTTGTTGTGAAGATCGTCGTGAAGTTCGAATTTAATAAGCTTTGAATTGAATTCCTTTGAAAAAATCACAGAGAAGAAGATTATTTGTTGTATAGAATATAATAATAGATACTTGGTTAAGCAGAAACAAATTGCCGACGTAAATTTGTATCTACTTCGCAACGTAGTTCGGAACATTGCAACCTAAGTTCGGAATGTTCATTTCAGCTATACGTATCAATACGACTTCAAAAGCAAGCTGAAACGGACTATAATGGCGCCGTAGACATGTACCATTGAGGTCTCCAAAAAAACCCAAATGGTTGCGTAATATATACACTCAGTTGGCGTGGTTCGACCGGTAGCTGGACTCATACAAACAGAACCTTCATAGCCTTGTACCGTTTCTCGTTTATTCAGCTTCACTGGTGAGTGGTGCCCATGTCCTATGCCGTTGATCTCGTAGGGGTCTCCAGTTTTCACGCGAAGCAGATCGTTGGGTTAGTATACTAGTAGCATTGCACTCCGTTAGCACTGCCAAACCTGATAAAAGGAATTAGTGAAGACTTTACTCGTTGAGGTTAACATACGATATTTAGATACCGATAACCCAATGGCCATTAAAGTGTCTATGAAGTGAAAAATTCATTGTCATTTTTCTTGTTTTATTGTACAGAGGAGCATGACAGGAGCACTCACTGAAAATTTCAAGAGAATCTGATGCGTAGTTTTCGTTGCTATCAACTCTCAAAATTTGCCATGGATAGTTTGTTTTGGGGAAATTTGCGTTTCTTGGTAATAATGCCTTATGACGTACGCAGATGGATCATTAATAAGTAAGAGATAAAGCCCGAGAACGAGGGCTGTATGCTATATACAGCCCCGAGGACGCGAAGCGTCCGAGGGCTGTATATCGCATACAGCCCAACGTTCGAGGGATTTATCTGACTTAATTTATTATTGAGGAGGTTTTCCGACAAAGTTTTGTCTTTTTTTCTACCTTGGACAAAGATTTTCCTAGTTTTTTTCTTCATTTATCTAATTAGAATTCAAGGGCTGTATGCTATATACAGCTCGCGGTACATCAAAGAAAACCGACTCAATAATAAATTAATGAAATATATTGTTCTTATGCATAGTTCTCCACTTGTCCATTTGCGTACGTCATAAGTATTGTTTCCGAGAGCTCAATTTTTCTCCAAGAACGAACTAGCCATGGCAAACTTTGAGAGTTAATAGCGCGAAAACTACGCAACAGATTCTCTTGAAATTTCCAGCGAGTGCTCCTGCCATGCTCCTCTGTACAATAAAACAACAAAAATGCCAACGAATTTTTCATTTCATAGACACTTTAATGGAGATAGTTTGTAGTATCTGGGAAACTATGGTGTTGATTTGTGGAGGGAGAACCGGAAAACCCAGTGAACAATCATCGAGGCACAGGAGAGAACGAACAACTCTGTACTCACATGAAGCTACCCATACGAGTACTAACCCCATTTAACTAGGCTTAAGTTCAGCGGTGAGAAGCAGCGCGCTAACAGCTTGTGCTAGCAACGCCTCCCTTCAAGAAATTGAGACACAGTTATATAGGAGCGGGTTGCTGTAAGGCAAGTTTGCCCGATTTTTGGCCACGAAAATTGAAGTCCTGTTTTCAGATCGATATCAAAAGATTAGATGTCAAATTGTGAGCCCATGGAAGAGCGTCAGAAGTTTACGATTTGACCATTTAAACCACAGTACCTTCACTGTGCTGTCCAAAGCGCCTGAAAATATTCTTCCTCTAGAGACAGCCAACGCCGATACACTCCCTTGGTGACGTAACAACGTTTGAACACACGCCAAACTTTCTAAATTCCACACCTTCAATTGACAAAAAAAAAACAACTATACATTTAATAAACAGTTGCCCAATCGTAAATTATCCTGGTCAACATGCAAAATCCATTTTATATTTCCTAACATCAATGCAATTCAATTTAACACATTGCAATTCTGCCAACTCCGTACCCTCAACGATCGATCGTAAGACGCGCTGAATAGTCTTGTTTGTCCAGGACTGCTTAATACTGTGAGAGCGTACACTGTGCCGACATGACCTAGAAAAGTAAACATCTTGGTCAGAAATATTTCTTATTTTAATATTGAGTAACTTGATGTAACTTTACCATTCAAAGTTGTCAGATGTTTGTATGTGTTTACATCCCACACCTAAAAAAAAAAATATTAACCTTTTAAAAATTGAAGTGTTGTATATACAAATACATTTTGTATTTTGTCTTCCATCCTGCGTTCTGTCTTGTCTTGTCTTGTCTTGTCTTGTCCTGTCCTGTCCTGTCCTGTCCTGTCGAGTCGTGTCGTGTCGTGTCGTGTCGTGTCGTGTCGTGTCGTGTCGTGTCGTGTGCTGTCGTGTGACCTTGTGCTAACCCTCCTTTCCTTATCCTGTTCTGTCTGGTCCCTATTTGTCTGTCTGTACCTGCCTCGCTCAGGTAGACATTTTTTCTTGCGTTGTTGTGTCCTGTCCTGTTACTTTTTCTTACCATCTCTCTAGCATTTTCCCATATCCTTCTTTGTCTCCCTCCCTCTCCCCCTCTTTCTCTTCTTTTCCCCTTCACTTGATGCCATTCATTTCACAATTACGACATACCTAGAAAAAACTACCATCCTCTTTCTCTTCCTACACCCCTTTTACAATTTAGCTTTGCATTTCGATTTTCTGCTGTACTTCCTGCTATGTACCTCCTAATTTATAACAACCAGATTTATAAAAATTTAAACTACCTACCAGAATGGCATTCTCGTAGGTGCCACAAATAATATGTTCTTTAGTTACAGCCAGTGAGTAAACACTTCCTCCCGAAGCTTCCAAAACATGAACGCATTCAAGACTATCCAAGTCCCAAATCTAAGACAGATGACATTACAAAGTTTAACAAATTAAATTACTATAAGGAAACGCCATACAATAAAACATCGCTTTCTGGAGATCTGCTGAATACGAGTTCAAGATTTACTCATACTATTTGAGGCTCATATTTACAAGAGAAAATTACCACATATCCACCATCACATCACCATTACCCTCACATCACCCTTATATCATCCTCACATAACCGTTATGCACCCTCACATCATTCTCACATAGCCTGCGTAGCTGGCGGTATTCTCACATCACCTTCACATCACCCTCACATCATTCTCACATCACCCTCACACCCACTCACATCACCCTCACACCCACTCACATCACCCTCACACCCACTCACATCACCCTCACACCCACTCACATCACCCTCACACCCACCCTCACATCCACTCACATCACCCTCACACCCACTCACATCACCCTCACACCCACCCACTCACATCACCCTCACCCCCTCTCACATCACCCTCGCACCTACTCACATCACCCTCACACCTACTCACATCACCCTCACACACTCACACCACCCTCACACCCACTCACATCACCCTCACACCTACTCATACCACCCTCACACCCACTCACATCACCCTCACACTTACTCACATCACCCTCACACCCACTCACATCACCCTCACCCTCGCCCTCACCCCCACTCACATCACCCTCACACCCACTCACATCACCCTCACACTTACTCACATCACCCTCACACCCACTCACATCACCCTCACACCCACTCACATCACCATCACACCCACTCACATCACCCTCACACCCACTCACATCACCCTCACACCCACTCACATCACCCTCACACCCACTCACATCACCCTCACACCCACTCACATCACCCTCACATCATTCTCACGTCACCCTCACATACGTCATCATTACCTTAATCGTTTGATATGATCCGCTGTAAAGATAATTCTCTGAGGCAACTAAGGCACGTACCCAGTGATTAAGAGCAGTTAATTCATTTATTTGTTTAAAAGTCTCAAGGTCCCAAACCTACAACAATTCAAAATACCAAAAACGTGAAATACCAACATAATTTATCCAAAAAAGGAAAGCTAGGGGTAGCTTGTTCATCTCTTGGTTTAAAAAATATATATACCTTGATTTTCTTCAGCGAGCCACTGAACAACATGTTTTTCTTTGTGACTAAAGTGCACACTGGATTTTCATGACCGCGGATTTTGTCAACAAATTCCAGAGTCGTACAATCCCAAACCTACCAAAATTTAAGAAGAATTTTTGGCCTACATAAAGGTTTGATAATTAATACTGCAGCGTTTGTGGTTTGTGGCAGCCTCTATTTCGATCAAGCTATGGCGGAAAAAACCCATTTGAATTTGTGATTTCTGTGGAGGCAGGCTTATAGCCAGGATTTTGAGAGAGGCGTCCAATTTTCATGGTGCATCCCCCAACTTCCCCCTCCCGAAATTGTCCAGAAATTTAAAAGTCCGAAGGCCACCGCGGGACAAAGGAAGTAACTTCATGTCAGTGTCTGTGTGGTGCACTAAAGCATACTGTTAGATCCACTCACAGTCTTTTGAACATTCTCGACTTTTCGAGTTTTGTGTCGTTGTGCATTTAATTGCGATGACTCTTGATTTAGCGATGTTGATAAGCTACATTTGCGTAAGTATGTATATTTTAAGCAAAGCATTGAGAATAATTTCCTTTATTTTTTAAATTTTGAGCGTCCAAAGCCAGCCACTTTTGATTCTAGGGCGTCCCATGTGTGGAGGCAAGTTTTTCAGCTGGCCAAGAAAAGAGGCAGATTTTTTTCCAGCAATTGAATGAATCAAAGCAAAAACAACCAATAACGAAAAGATTTTCAAGCTGTTCTGCGAGCTAGAATTTTTACAGTAAACGTGATAAAACACTGCTGTTCCTGTTCTAAATGTGGTTAAAGTTAACTGCTGATGTAGTTGGCCTGCGGTTCCCTTTATTAGGGGAGTCCCTTACGTCACATACGTTAAGGGGTTTCCCGCGCATTCGAGATTCATTGAACGTCTGTTGCTTTGCTGCTAGTAGCGTCTTTGCTCAGCTTGTTGCACCAACATTGAGCCAAACAAACACTGCAATTATTTGCAAAAAATGTACGTAAAGTCAACCTACATTTATTGTACAATCCGATGAACCACTGTATAACCTTTTCCTAGAAGATACGACGTTAAAACGGATTTATTATAAGTAATGCGGTAGTGTAAAAATCATGAAATTTTGTGAAGATATAGTTCTGGAATGGCATACAGTACTAAAGAATATTATAAAATAAGGTGTCCTATACGCACGCTCTGATTGGCTGGGCTCCGTGCATTTATAAGAGAACATAGATCATGAATGACGCAAAATGGCGTAGAATGGCGTCAGCTGGCCGGAAAAGCCCGCCAAATTCCTAAACTAGCTCACTTTTAGTTTGGTTTCTCCTCTTCTTATTTTATAAAACAAATAAAACATACCGCTCCTGTGCATATGTACTCTTATAAAGGTACGCTTGACGTCAAAGAAGTGTCTACTCAACTTCTTTCGTGTTCAAATGACGTAAAACGTGCCTTTATAAGAGTACATATGCACGGAGCTTTATGTTTTACTTGTTAACTAAAGAATGTTTTTCCTACCCATCGGAACAAAGCGTTAACACAATGCCAGCATGTCCAGCCATGGTTTTCACACAGTTATATGTACTTTGAGTATCCCACACCTAAAAATAACAACCACACAGCCAGCCAGCCAGGTGGTCGGTCAGTCGATCAGTCACATGAACGCAGAGCTTGAAATAACGGCCGGCGGCCGGCGGTTTTCCGACCAAATTCCAGTTTTTCCGACCAAATGCTGAAATGATCAGAAATTTTGTCCGGACAAATTTTGAAAAAAAAAATAATCTGTTTTTTTTTAAATGATCGGGTCGGCGCTCAACACTCCATTTTTCTTGTTAAATTTCCATTGGGTTTTCCATCAGTTTTGAGTTAAAGTTGGTTTTACACTTTACAGTGCACTATCAAACTTTTTTCGATCAGAGTATGCTTTAAACAAAGTTTAGTTAACTTAAGTGTGTGACAGTGAATTACGAGTCAGAGTGACTGCTTTCATTGTTGTTAATTTGACGACCTGGAAGATAAAGAATACGTTTCCTCGACGTTTCGAGCAAAGGCCCTTCATGATCCTGAAGGACAGTTAATTAGGCTGATCAAATAGGCTTATTTGACTCTCCTGACGAAGGTCCTGAGTTCTTTATCTTCCAGGTTGTGGAGTCGAGATAACAACAGTGCGTGATTTTTAATTCAAAACCATTGCGTTAAACTGCGATTGACCCCATTATAATCACAGAAACTTATCGTGTAATCCAGCTTTTCAGTTTAAAGTTGTTTCATAGTTACCATTTTAATTAAATTATTATTCACTATAACTAATACGCAATTCAGAATTAAACATTTGTGTTTTATTATTACAAATAACAAGTAGAGTGATTTACTGCATGCTTGACAGAATTTACTCAACGGAGGCGGTCAAACTAAGTAAAAAATTTCCGACCAAATTTGAAAATTTCCGGTCAAATTTCAGTTTGCTCGGAAGTTTTGCCGGACAAATTTTAAAATTATTTCAGGCTCTGTGAACGAACAAAAAAAGATACAACTGTCTATGGTATATACCTTTATTGTTTTGTCTGAAGATCCACTGTATAGCCATTCACCATTTGAGACACACAATGCCCACACTGGACCCTATAATAAAGGTTACGATTTTGATTATTAGAAAATTAATTTATCCCATGACAGACAAGTATAATTCGTTTCACTAACCTGGTGACCCACAAATGTTCCCCGGCATTTGAACAACGGATAAATATCAAACGCTAAACAAATCATAACGTATATAAGATATAGGACAAAAAGTAAATTGAGTCCCATGGAAAATAGGCATGCTTCAAAAGAAAGCAAAGTCTCCCAACGACTTCAGAACAGACAATATACAGCATGGTGCAACAATTTTTGAAATAGGGTTTCCAAAGGCAAAAACTCATATTTTTAATAATTTTCCTTCAGATCGCGCTAAGGCTCTTGGCAGGCCTAAAAAGTATTATTAATAGACTTACATCCAGCTCCCCATAAGCGAACTTCAACATCAGAAATATCATCCTAAAGAACCAAAATAATTAATAAAGAAATGTCAATGAGGTATAATGTAGCAGCTAAGTTTTATATTTGGAGAAAAGCACTTATTTCAATCATGGTACAGTGCGGTAAAAAGAACTGAGACACATAGGGTCAAGCAGTGCAAACTCTCACACAAAATTCTGGCAACTACTGCTACAGACCTTCAGCTTAGACATGGCTCTCCTTGTTTCTACAATTTCAGAGGATAGTTTTGTGTGACCTTCATCAAGGAAATCTACGCCAAAGAAATATGAAATACAATCAAGATTATCTGCAATATTTATTTTTTGCTGTCCACCTGCTTGTATGCCTTACCTGTCTGTCTGTCTGTCTGTCTGTCTGTCTGTCTGTCTGTTTGTTTGTTTGTTTGTCTGTCTGTCTGTCTGTCTGTCTGTTGGTTTGTTTGTCTGTCTGTCTGTCTGTCTGTCTGTCTGTCTGTCTCTCTTTTTGTTTGTTTGTTTGTTTGTTTGTTTGTTTGTTTGTTTGTTTGTTTGTTTGTTTGTTTGTTTGTTTGTTTGTTTGTTTGTTTGTTTGTTTGTTTGTTTGTTTGTTTGTTCGTTCATTCGTTGGCTCGCTCGTTTGTTCCCTCGCTCGCTCGCTCGCTCGTTCGTTTATCTGTTTGTTTGTTTGTTTGTTTGCTCGCTTGCTTGCTTGTTTGTTCATTTGTTTGTTCGTTTGTTCATTTGTTCATTTATCTGTTTGTTTGTTTGTTTGTTTGTTTGTTTGTTTGTTTGTTTGTTTGTTTGTTTGTTTGTTTGTTTGCTTGTTTGTTTGTTTGTTTGTTTGTTTGTTTGTTTGTTTGTTTGTTTGTTTGTTTGTTTGTTGTGAACTGGTTTGATGTTTACCTAATCGAATATCAACAGTTTTCTCAACTCGATCCATTCTTTCAGTCATTTTAACCAACATGGACCTCAGAAAAATTATTTCCTAGAATCCAAAAATTGTAAAAATTAATATTGAACATGCAACAATATACATGTGAAACATATGTGAAATACATGTGGTAAACGTGTGATAAACGTGATAAATATGTGATATACAAGTAATGAACATGTGATAAATGTGTGATAAACATGTGATAAACATGCATGTGATAAACATGCTAAATATGTGATATACAAGTAATGAACATGTGATAAATGTGTGATAAACATGTGATGAACATGTGATAAATATGATAAACATGTGATAAACATGTGCTAAATGTGATGAATATGTGATAAACATGTGATGAACACATGATAGTCATGTGATAAACATGTGATAAATGTGTGATAAACATGTGATTAATTTTCTAAAAAAAACCTGATCCTTGTTCTTTAATTCGCTTTGCAAATCTTCAATTTGATCAGCTGAATGTTGTAAAAATTCCTAAAAGAAACATAAAATTATAATCCAATAACTCTTTAGTCTTCAGAATCTGGGTATTAGAAACATTTATTAACAAACATCTTACTTTCATGGATTCAAACTTGCAGGAGTCGAGATGTTCCCTAACATCTCCAACAGTTCCCTCAAATTGACATCTAAAAAGGCAACAAAAATGAAGCCCAAAAATCATTGTCACTATAATCAATGTTTGTTTGTGTGGGGGTCTGGCTTCAACAAAGCACAGACAAATATCAACTGGTGAAAAACTGAATTACTCCTTGCATATAATTACAGTACTCACCCATATTTAAAATGCATGCATTTAATGTGCTCACAATGTTGAAGATGGTCATCAAGATTCTAAAAAAAGTTAAAAAATTGTATGTATGTACTGTCCAAAATTACATATATAGATCATCTTATCATGGTGGGGTATAGATTAATTATTAACTGTAGAAAAAGCCAAAAAGAATTAATAGACTGACCTACCATTTTCAAAATTGCAGGACAAAGAATGTTGTTGGGGCACTGGATTGGAGCATATTGACAAGATTGTTCATGTTCACTACAAGGGAAAATGGTTTAAAAAATTTTTTTACCCATTTCACTCACTACAGTAGCCTCTTTTGCAGGCATTTTTTATGGCCCCTTGGTACCCTCACACTGATAAATATAAATAAGGGTCACACAAAAAATGCCTGCAAGGCTGCAACAAAAGCTACGAATTCACTGCTGTAGACTATTACAGTAACTGTAGTACTCCCTGTAGTACTTGATTAGCTTTCCAGTTATTCTAGGCAATCAATACCTATAATATCTAACATTCATTCTTTTTGTCATATTTAACTTTTTGCATGTAAGGTATGAATAAAGTTTTTTGTCTTGTCTTATGAAATAATTAATTGCTATATTCTACTTACTGCCTTGAATTCAGTTTCACTGTCACCGGACAACCTAAAAACATTAAAAAAAAATCAGGTAAAGAGACATGTACTTAAACTAAAGCATGTGTATATAAAATGTCATCATTGCTGAACATTGTTTTTGCTAGCTACCTGTACTGTATAAGGAATATATTTTTTAATCAAAACTGCCTCATCCTAATGGTAAAATACCTGCTGCATTAACTTCATATTTTCCTTCTTCAGTTGCTGATGGCATACATCCATATTTACAATGGATAACCAGCTCACCAATCTGATCCAGCACCTAACATTAATATGAAAATTAACTCATTAACGGGCCACAAAATTTACAAAATTTGGATGATTTAATGCTGTACTCAAATTGCAATTGTTCTTTATAAAATATATACAGCTTTTACTGCTAGAAAACTGATCTTTGACTAAATCTATTTTAAAATTATTTTATCACAATGCTATGTACTGTGTACAGTGTGTTATACAGAACACTAAACCATCTTACAGCTAAATTTGAAACAACAACAACTAAACTGCTGTTGTCAACAGGACAATATTCCATCTTCCGCAAAAGGACACAACTCCGACAAAATGTATGCTAAAAAATAAGAGAAAAAAACTGTAATGTCTATTTATTTAGTACAGATTTAAATAAGTACTAGACAAATATAAAATTTAACCAACTTACCCCACATGATGTAATGACAGGATCATGAAAAACATTAAAACAAATCATGCAAAATAATTTCTCAGATGGTTTGTCAGCAAACAAAACAATCTCCTAATATTGTAAAAATAACAAAAAAAAACTCTTAACCCCTTGCATCCTTTTTGTTAAAGTGTCTATGAAGTGAAAAATTCGTTGGCATTTTTGTTGTTTTATTGTACAGAGGAGCATGACAGGAGCACTCACTGAAAATTTCAAGAGAATCTGATGAGTAGTTTTCGCGCTATCAACTCTTAAAATTTGCTTCTTGGTAACAATGCCTTAGGACGTTTGAATAGTGAAATCTATTGTTCTTATGCATAGTTGTCCATCTGCGTATGTCATAAGCTGATAAGCATTGTTTCCGAAAGGCCAATTTTTCTCCAAGAACGGTCTAGCCATGGTAAACTTTGAGAGTTAATAGCACGAAAACTATGCATCAGATTCTCTTGAAAGTTTCCGTACAATAAAACAACAAAAATGCCAATGATTTTTTCATTTCATGGACACTTTAAAAACTTTTCAATGTTTTTAAAATAAACAACATAATAATTATACTGTAATTACCTTATCAGCCTCAGTGGTACTACTTAGAGAAGGGTATGAGCAAGTTGAAACATTTGAATGTGTTCGAGTATGCCTTGAAGACTCCTCAGTAAAGGAGTGTCTACTCTATATTCACAAAAAGATTGACAATTTTCACACAATTGTATCTGCATATTCAACACATAATTTATAGGATTTTACTAAAGTAAAAATCAAATAAATTCTTTCAAAGAATTAATATTAAATTATTTTAGTTTAACATTGCCTACTTTAATTGTCAGCTGATTATGTTTCATTTAAAGTTTCCAATCACTTAGAAATACCAACCTTTTCAGAACCAGGAGGAGAGTGAAAATCACCATCTTGAAAGCTTCTTCCCCTTGTCCTTGTACCTACAGTATTGAAGTGTAATCAAGATTGAAATTCAATGTGCATAATTATGTAATAATTTTCTGACAGCCACTCAGTAGCTCTAGAACAAATTACTATACTGTACCTGCAGGGACTGGTACCACTGAAGTACTATATGTGGTTTCCATTTAAATCTAAAATTTGAAATGCAAACTGTAACCAGATGACCAACAACAAAATGGCATCACCTTTTTTCATCTATCTGACCATCAGTCTGTCTGTCTATAGGCAGTTATATCTATCTGTCTGCTTACCTGCAGCCTACCTAGCTGTCCATCTGCCTGCTACCTAGCTGTCTATCTATCAACTGTATGTCTCTCTTTCTGTCTTTCTTTCTTTCTTTCTTTCTTTCTTTCTTTCTTTCTTTCTTTCTTTCTGTCTGTCTGTCTGTCTGTCTGTCTGTCTGTCTGTCTGTCTGTCTGTCTGTCTGTCTGTCTGTCTGTCTGTCTGTCTGTCTGTCTGTCTGTCTGTCTGTCCATCCGTCTGTCCATCTGTCCATCTGTCTGTTTGTCCATTTGTCCATCCATTTGTTTGTTTGTTTGTTTGTTTGTTTGTTTGTTTGTTTGTTTGTTTGTTTGTTTGTTTGTTTGTTTGTTTGTCTGTCTGTCTGTCTGTCCATCCATCTGTCCATCCATCCATCCATCCATCCATCCATCCATCCAACCGTCCATCCGTCCATTTGTTTGTTTGTTTGTTTGTTTGTTTGTTTGTTTGTTTGTTTGTTTGTTTGTTTGTTTGTTTGTTTGTTTGTTTGTTTGTTTGTTTGTTTGTTTGTCTGTCTGTCTGTCCATCCATACATCTGTCCATCCGTCCATCTGTTCGTCCATCTGTCTGTCTGTATAAATTATATGTGTCTGTCTGTCCATCAGTAAGCTGTCAGTCAGTCAGTCAGTCAGTCTGTGTGTATCTGTTTGTTTGTTTGTTTGTTTGTTTGTTTGTTTGTTTGTTTGTTTGTTTGTTTGTTTGTTTGTTTGTTTGTTTGTTTGTTTGTTTGTTTGTTTGTTTGTTTGTTTGTTTGTCTTTCTTTCTTCCTTTCTTTTCTTTTTCTTTCTTTCTTTCTTTCTCTCTTTTTCTTTCCTTCTTTCTTTCTTTCTTTCTTTCTTTCTTTCTTTCTTTCTTTCCTCCCTCCCTCCCTCCCTCCCTCCCTCCCTCCCTCCCTCCCTCCCTCCCTCCCTCCCTCCCTCCCTCCCTTCCCTCCCTCCTTTAATTTACTTCCATCTGACTGACTACCTTCAGTCTCTCAATCTACTCATTTGATATTTGACCAGCAAGACATTACAAGTCTACATTCCGGACGCTATACGCGACACATCTGTCACCAAAAGTCCAAAACAAGCAGGTACAGGTATCAAGATATATACAATTGTATAAGTCAAGAAAACTACCAGTTAAAATATAAGTTAAAATATACCAACTTGCACAATTAAAGCACCCCATCTATATTGTCTTTTCCCCTTTCTCTCCAGAAATTCGATGTTTTATTACATGTAATACTACAATACAGCAATTAAGTCTTTCACCAAAAACTTACCGAAAATCTTGATGGCTCTTGGTGTCTTCTCACAAAATCCTTGATTACTGTCTTTAGTGTAATAGCTAAGCAAATATCCTGTAAGCTATAAGAACATGTCAAAACATGTTCATGTTGTCTTGTTGACCTGAAATATTAAAAAGTAGAAATCCGCATGTGAAATCAGTATCATATTGACATATTAAAATTGACATATGTGAACAGTTACAGTAAAATTTGAAATAATGGCAAATAATCAACAAGAAACATCCAAAATATAGATACCTGACTGATTTCCTCAGCCAAAAGGCCGAAATAACTCTAGACAGAACGTTTTGTCGACAAGAATCTCAAATTTCTGACATTTTGATCTAAGCACTTCAGAGTTCATGAGAGTCGTCCATCTCTCCGTAATTTGACTCCTTGGTTTTTTCGAAATTACCGGATAAAATTTACCATGAAATGTCGGTCCCTTGCCGAAAAAGTTTCAAACCAAAAACCGGTCAAATAACTCCGTGGAAAAAATATAAATAAATATGTAAATTAAATTTTAATGGTTAAAGTAATTTTTTTAAAAAAACCCCTTAGAGTTGTGTTTATATTCTGTGTTACAGAACTGGGAATACAGTGTCAGAAAAAGCCGTGGAAAAGGTTAATCGGCAATTTTGGCGATGACGTCAGTGGCGTCTGGTGTCAAGCGAAGGGAAGGCAAAAACAAAATGGTTGGTCGCACGCGGACAAGTGATGTGAAAAGTAGACTTGGAAAAAGAGGAGTTTCTGGTGCTAAAGCTAAGTCAGGGGGAGTTCGGGATGCTAGAGATGTATTGAGAAAAAAAGTTATAGCAAAGGTAACAGCGATCCGTGTTCTAAATGATTTCCAAATGTCCAAATCTAAGAAAGCTTGTAGTTGTAGCTGGCTTCAAATTCAGACATGTGTGATGCGTTTGTGTTTATAACTACAGAGATGTATATTCGCTAATGTAAAGAATGATATCAATAGCTAGTTTATAGCAACAGTCTTTGAGTCCAGAGTTGAGTCTAGTCAGACAACTTGATAATTCTTTTAAAATTCCTGAATATTTTGTGTCAAGGTCAGATTCACAGATTAGTAGATTCACCAGAAGTCCAACCCATGTGATAACTTTGCTGATTCCATATTAGACCATCTTGGTAAGTTCCCTTGGCACTTTTGACAGATGATGGTCAAAGCTGCCAGTGGAACTTTAATACCACTAAAGTGCTGAACCAAAGGCTGAATCAAAGACTGAATGCGTGTCTTTTATCCTATTAGACACCCTCCCCCCCCCCTCCCTTTCTTCCTCTCAGCATTCACTGGTATAATAGGGCATATGGCATGGGGGCTTGTGGGATGCATTACTTTATTTTATTATCTTTGCCATTTAATATGTTTGTGTCAATTACAAATAAGCAATGTACAAAAGTTATTTAGTTAAAACAAACTAAATGCTAATAATGATGGCTACCATATTTTCTGGTTGATAACCTGCATGGCATATAACCCGCACAGCAACAAAAATGTCACTTTTGGAAAAATAAATCATCGTACCCACACCATCGGATAACCCGCAGCTGCTAATAATAGGTTTGGGCAAGGGCACCAGACTGACTTGTATTTCTTCTTAGTTCAGTGTTCCTTCATTTATATTCAGCCATTTTGAATAATGCGGTATATATCATTGGTGTATCGCAGGCACTGGCTATGGGGCTGAAGGAAACCCAAGCGCATTCCAAAAATGAAATAACCGGGCCATAGCCTGTGCCTGCTATACGCTAATGAATATACTGCATATTCAAAATGGCTGAATATAAATGAAGGAATGCCAAACAAAGAAGAAGAAATACAGGTCAGTCTGGCATGCTCCCTTGGTTTCGAACCACAAAATTTAAGTCTTCATGATGGCATCGCATCATCTTAAGAATTCAACAGATTACCCGCACCACCCTATTACCTCACCGCACTAATTATGTTTCCTAGCAAAATTAAGAAGATAACCTGCGGGTTATCGCCCAGAAAATACGGTAGCCAATTACAGCGGGTGTACCTACAAATTTGGAAGTGGTCCAGTTATATTACTAGTAAATCAAATGAGAGTATTAGAGTCAAGTCTGGAATTCAAGTCATATTCAGATTCCCACCAAAAATCACATTTTTTATCAACTAAATCTCTTTTACTTACTAAGGGAAGACCAACTCAAGTAGGGAATGCTAATACCAGGGCAAGGATTCAACGGCTGATGCCACTGGCAGATTTAATCACCACGAAAAAGAAGACTATAACGTATGAAGGAACATCGCCAAAAGACAAACTTCGTACAATGAGTTTAACCAGTGGGTCACTTCGTGTGACCACAAAACAGCCCGAACTTTGCCGAAAGACTATTGTATCTCCAAATTCTTTAAAAGTTGTAACTCCTACAAAATCTATTATTGGTAAAAAAGAGACTTCAACTTTGGATTCAACACCCACCAGAACTTTAACCAATGACTTGTATACAAGAGAAAGAAGGTTGCCATTGGTTAGTACATTGGATGAAGATTTGAGGACATCTAGCCCAAGTTTATCATTTACACGCCCTGCAGAAGAAAGATCCATTTTGAGAACTTCACTGGGCAGAGCAAGACAAGATCCAATACCTATACAACATGTAAGTGGTCAGCACCGAATTTTGGATTGTTGATGCCCTTGGGCAGTGTGGAAATTAGGGTTGACATTTTTAAGGGTATTGGGGTGGGGGGAGGTTGGTGTGACCTACCAAATCCAGTGTCTGATTTCTTTCATTCTGGCAACAAATTCAGCATTATACTGTAGTATCAAGTACATGTAGTTAAAAAATTAGAAACAAAATTAAATTAGTTCTTTGAAAGTTTTCATGGCAATAATGTAATATAGATCTGTTTTGTGGAAACACCATGTGAAATATTTATTTGGTAAGCTTTGCTTTTGGCCTGTTGTCTGTTGACTCAGGCCTTCATCAGAGCAAAGGATCTGATGAAGGCCTGAGTCATTCAACAGGCCAAAAGCAAAGCTTAGCAAATAAATATTTTACATGGTGTTTCCACAAAACATATCTATATAACAAAATTTAAATGAAAATTAAATGAAAATGTTTGTCCTTGAAAGTCATTTATAAAATATGTAAGTAATATAAATTATTATGTCAGTACTGGTAACTAGATGTACATTAATTTGATAAAGTGCCTTTTGGCTAAATTTAGGATCACAAAAACCTGACCAAGATTGTTGTAACCAATCTTCATCCTCGTGTGGTCCAAGAAGACATTGCTGTAAGTTAAGGCTGTGATTTTGTTTTATTTAAAATGCCTATCTCACCTGTGGGGATGTTACATATTCGTAATCTTTGGGTCTTCCTGAGCAAAATTGCAATATATCTTGTCAGCTGAAAATTTCATCTTCATGGAGTTTTTCGCTGTCAAAGTTACCAAGAGGCATTTTTGTGGCAACTAACAAAAGAAAAATGGTTTGGAATGCCTCTTGTGACATCACATATGGTAACTTTGACAGTGAAAAACTCCATGACGATGAAATTTTCAGCTGACAAGATATATTGCAATTTTGCTCTGGAGAACCCAAAGATTGCGAATATGTAAAATCCCCACAGGTGAAATAGGCACTTTAATTTCATATAACATCCACCACTGAATATTTATGGAGAATTAAATATTAACTACAAGTCACTTCTTAGGAGCTTTTTGGTGCAGTTGGACCATTGCTCAATGTCAAACTAGATAGCTGTGTGGCAGAAGTGAACTTCGCAAAAGCTGACCATGCTGACATGGCATATCAGAAGTACCACAACCGTATGTTAGATGGTGAGTGGCTGCAGGCCTGTTGCTTTCATTTTGTGATACTTTTGATTATTTTAGATTGGTGAGGATTTCTCAATGTTTATCAGTCGTGATACTTTTTTTATCAGTCCTGATACTTTTTAGAACAGAATTCTTGTGTAACAATGTTGTAGGTCAGGCAATGAAGTGTACATTGGGCTTGGCAAATACTCCCGTGGCAAGTACCGCTGTTGAAACTTCAAAAGAAGACGAGAGGTATGCAAGTTGGTGCATTTGTGTTTCAGTTGAGAATTTGGCATATACCAACCAGTAAGACCCCGTTTGCACGATGTCGGTACAATTTGAAAACGAAACAAAATCATGCCGTTTAGGCCTTGCGTTTACACGATACCGGCACAAAAATGACATGAAAACGGCACAAAATGAAGACGGGTTCCTTGACGGCATGAAATGAAAACGGAACACTAACCGGTATCGTGTAAACGCCCGTTCCGTAACAGTTTGATGACGGTAATCACGATATATACGACCACAGTATTCGGCTCAGCAGTATTCACAAAGTCTTCTTAATTCTCATTGGAAGAGTATAGTCACATGCTAATCCGTCATTATATTATACCGGCACCGTGTAAACGCAAGACATTTTGGCCTGTATTTACACACTGGCATGATTTTGTTGTGTTTTCAAATTGTACCGGCATCGTGTAAACGGTGTCTAAGAAATGTAGATGGGCATACGCAGTGTTTTAGATAGAGCAAAGTGAAAAGGTGACAAACTGCCAAGAATAGTTTTGATAATGAATACTGATGTTTTGAGCAGAGCCCTTCATCAAAGTAAAATGTCTCACATTTTGCTCTGATAAATGGCTTCACTCAAAACATCAGTATTTACAGTAGTTAAGCCCAAAAAAAATACCTGAGTTTCACTTTCCAATTTCTTTTTACAAAAACTTAAGTAGGTCGGATTTCTTTTCTCTTTTTTTCATTTTTTACTTTATTTTATTTAGTGCATGCCCAGGCATGACAATAATTTTCTTTCCAAAAGCAAATATCAACTATGGTAGCAGATAATTTTGAGCACATTACTTGGTTCTGCCACCATGCTTCAACTCAGGCTCATGCTTCTTAAAAATTCAATAAAAAATATTAAGGTCGGCATTTTGCTGGCCAAAAACTAGGTAGGGTCAGGAAACTGGAAACCCATATTTTTTTTGGCCGTAATGAATCTACACCTCACAAGTTAATTTCATTCTCAATCCTTTTACAGACTCAGTTATTCTGGAGCTGAACTGGTCTACCCCAAGACTCCATCCAGACCTGTGGTTTTTCAAGTCCGAATTTGAAAGAAACTGCTTCAAAATGGTTGAACAATCTTCACATACTGTACCTACTGTCTTCCAATGTGCGAATTTAAAACACTTTAAGAACGGTCCGAGTTTGAATGATAATAGTGAGGATTACAATATTATGTTACACTTGTACAGTACTTTGCTACATTTTTTACAAATCTGTAAAAGGTGGATGGTTTGGTAACTTTAGTACAACAAAGAAAATAGCAAATTTTTACTAATAACTGAGTTTTAGGAGAAATTTCACTTCATCTGAGGCCATGTCCACAATAATCCGTTTTCAAACGAAAATCGAGACTTTTTGATACGGTTAGGCCTTTCGTCCACACCATAGTTGATAGAGGGAGATGGTTAGAAAACCCGGTTCAAATATATTGAACAAAGAACCCACTTGGAGGTTGAACGGGGTTTGACCGTGCACAAAGTTTTTTAAAGCTCATTTGATATGGACAAACGACTGAACACAAACGTTTTCTATTGGAAGCACGGCTCGAAATATGTCATTATTTGTAGTAAGTACTGGAATACCTCGAACCAGAAGGCAAAACAAACACGTAGTGCCCAATCTCTTTTACACTGCTATCTTAGTTCGCAAAGGTAAAACAACAGAATTTTCAACCGTGACCGTGCACAAGGTACACAGACATCTAGAACAATGGATTTTATGAAGTTCCTAACTATCTCCTTCTATCAACTACAGTACAGTATAACAGTATACCCACACTAATCCGGCGTCTTTGGTGACCGAAAACGCTCTCTAGAGTGGAGATATTCGAAGACGCCGTTTTTTTGCACCAGACGGCAAAAAGCGAAGCTTTTGGAAAACGATGATGTCACGATTATATTAGCTTGCTTTCAGTCACACATAGAACTATTCATTCATACCTCTGTAGATCTTTTTAGCGTTTTACTAAACGGCGAAAACGATAGTGTCGAGGGATTTTTTGCTTTTAGGATTTTTTGCTTATGTAAATGAAAGTAACTTGAATATTTTTTTGAAGAAATAGCTGAAGGATATGTCTTTGAAGAAAATCAACTCTATCAACAGAGGCAATTATTTTTTCTAGGGATTCTATAGTGTGACACATTTTCATTGCAAACAAAGGATTGTAGAAAAAAAATATTGTATAAACTTTTGTGGACCTTGGACAAGATTGTTGGGGTTTTTTAAGTTTTAATATGTTTTTAATTGATTTATTTACAATAAATATTATTCAGAGAAAATTGTTCGCATTTATTCTGATTGAAACTGGAAAGTAATCGATTACTAACTATAAAGCTGAGCACATTCTACAAGTCCGCAGCCCTTTTGGCCTCTGTCGTGTAACTGTACTTTCTTTATATTTATTCAATTTCGCTTAGTTACAACTAGTTTTACCGGACAGGTTTTTCGTAAATCAAGTTGTCGTTTTCATAGGGTGATTCGTGAAAAGAATAGTCTGGAATGGGTGGTGTTGGTGGTTGCTCACTGAACGAAGAGTTTACTGAGTGAGGTAAAGATTGCTCGCCGTCTGAGTGATGTGATATAACAGGTTCTTCTTCATCGTTGGAGTAATAGTCAAATAAAGGTTGTTCATTAAGGCATACGTAAAGAGGCTGTAGTGTTACTTCCCTCAGTGTTTCCTCTTCGGTGTATACTTGTGAAAACGCAGCAGGATCGAAGGGGAGTTCGGGAGTTAATAACAACATGTTGTCGTCTATGATCTCGATAATCTGAAAAAAAAATACCAAGAAAGTGGAAAGAACATTTAAAATGATAAAATAACATCTTTTGCAGTTTTTGGTTTCCTTGCTTCGTTTTTGAGATATTCCAGTTTGTTTGATATGCAAATGACACAACTTTTTACGTCACAGGTGCATAATGAGTATTATGTGTTACTGAGAGAAGGTTACATATCTTTGCTATTGTGAAACGAAATCACTTGGAATTCTACATGTTTGGTGTTGTGGGTAGAAACACGCACATGCTTCCTTTGAGTTAAGCCCATATTTTCATAATAGCAAAGATATGTAACCTTTTCTGATAACTCATTATGCACATGTGACGTAAAAAGTTGTGTCATTTGCATATCAAACAAACTGGAATATCTCGAAAACGAAGCAAGGAAACCAAAAACTGCAAAAGATGTTATTTTATCATTTTAAATGTTCTTGTCAATAAGACAAACTTAATTTTCGAGTCATATATGCCCTTTAAAAAGAAAACAAGCCATCCCACTAACCAGACCAGCTCACGAGACATATACATGTATGAATGAATAATCCAAACAGTGAAATAAAAGTACTGTATAGGCAGTGTTGAAGTAATATGTAAAGGCCGACAATGAGGACTGGACCGGGTTTTCAAGTGCGAGGAATTCGTTCCAGTCCGAGGCGAAGTCGAGGACTGGAACGAATTCCAAGTACTTGAACACCCCGGTCTAGTCCGAATTGGAGGCCTTTACATGACTTCTCAAAATCACTTAGTGTATTCCCATAATGAATTAGTGCATTACTAATTAGTGTATGGATGAATAACCGATTGTGTGAAGTAATATTTCAAGTCCAAGGACTTTAAATATTATTTCAAATCCTTGGACTGGAAATAATATTTCAAGTCCTCTGCCCAGTACTTCCCTGGTATTTCAAGTCCCTTCACGTGGTGCAATTCAGCGCTTCTGATTGATTGATTGATTATCTCATGAATTATTAATGAGTTTGAGAAATACAAATCGAAATAGGTTGGAGTACTGCCAAAATAGATTTCCAACGTTTCGAGTGAAGGCCCTCCGTTTCTCTCTGACGAAGGGCCTTCACTCGAAACGTTGGAAACTACGTTCAATATTTTCGCCGGACAGTACTCAAACCTTATTGTATTTCGATATGAATTAATAAAATGGTTAATAGCACTCGTACCGGAATTATGCGGAAAATGTTTGCATAAAATAAGGATAATTATCGCAATCCAGCAATTGTCTTCATTTGTTCTACACAGAGGACCTTGTGGTCAGATTTTCATAAAATTCTCATCCAAATCTCCACCAA
>OZ036002.1:8170642-8255642 GCA_964035015.1 Corallium rubrum
TGAGTGTGAGTGTGAGTGTGAGTGTGAGTGTGAGTGTGAGTGTGGGTGTGGGTGTGGGTGTGGGTGTGGGTGTGGGTGTGAGTGTGGGTGTGGGTGTGGGTGTGGGTGTGAGTGTGAGTGTGAGTGTGGGTGTGAGTGTGAGTGTGAGTGAGTGTGAGTGAGTGAGTGTGAGTGAGTGAGTGTGAGTGAGTGAGTGTGAGTGAGCATTCAGAATACAGGCGTGACAGTTTCAAACTCACGTTCGAGGATCTATTAATTCTCCCTCTTTATTGTACATTCCCATGATCTCGGAACCGTTGGAATCCACAAATAATTCCTGGCCTTCGGGTTGCTCAAACCACCAGCCAAAGTAAGAAATGGCTGCCCCACCAGGTTTATCCCCAAGACGCGCTTTCAAAAATCCAAAGAACAGCGACAAGCAAAACCAAATCTTCAATGTGCCGCTTGGTGTCGGCTTCGTGAACAGGTTGACGATTGAATTGAGGTTGTCGTTGAGCTCGTAAAAAAATCTCTCCAGTCCCCCAAGCTTGTTCTTCACCAGTTGAAGATTTTCGAACATGTGGTATTCATCAGAAACAGTGTCACCCTTGAGAATGCAACGTTCAGTGTCTGCAGTACCTGTACACTAAGAAAAGAAAGCTGCATGTAAACACTTCAATGGACAACCGACGATTTTACGCTTAGGATTGAATATATTAAATATAATACTTAATAGTAATATTCTAATTTCTTGAAAAAGCATATGTATATATGAAGAGATTTTCCGTAGGTAAATAAAGATTTTGATCAATCAATTGATTGAATGATTGATTGATTGTTTGTTTGTTTGTTTGAATGATAAATGGTTGATTGAATGACTAATTGATTGATTAATTGGTTGATCGATTGTTTGATTTATTGATTGATTGATTGATTGACTGGTTGATTGGTTGATTGATTAATTGATTGATTGATTGATTGATTGATTGATTGATTGATTGATTGATTGATTGATTAATTAATTAATTAATTAGTTGATTGGTTAATTGATGGTTGGATTGATTGATTGATTGATTAATTGATTGATTGAGTGTTTAATTGATTGATTGATTGATTGATTGATTGATTGATTGATTGATTGATAGAGTAGTGAACTGCCAACGTTTCGAGCAACATCAGAGTAGAGGCTGGTTCCATCGCATTGCATGAGTTTTGATGGTTTTGATGGTTTTGATCTAAGAAGCCTTAGAACGTTTAAGTCGTACTCGCAGGAAAGTCTAACGTTTCCTGATGTCAACTGCTGGACAACACTCACCGCACAAGAACACGACTGCAAGCAAACACATGCTTTGGTTGTTTCAAAAGAGATGTTCGCCGAGTCCAAATAACCGTGGCGGGCGTCCCAAAGATTCACTAAAACAAAGAAAAAATGTCCATTCAGTATAAGAAATTCTCATACTCATTAATAATTCATGAGCTAATAGGCGAGTTTCAGGGTGTTGCGCACGCATCGTTTTGCAAAGAAATTGGCGGGCTTTTGGCGGGCTCTCCACGAAGTAAGCAATGGCAAACAGACTTGCTAGTGAGCCAACAACAGCAGAATAACAGTGTTAAACATCCAGAAACTGTATTTATACTTTGTTTATCTTAAACAGTATGTCTACTTTGAGTGGAGCTTGCCAGTTTCTTTGAAAAATGATGCGCGCGTAACACCCTGAAACTAGCCTGTGCACAGCCTGAAATACCCCTGCACAGGCTACCTAAAACTCGCCTATTAGCCAATCAGAGAAAATATGTGGTCATGTGTACGAGTTTTGAAACACGGTAAAGGTCACGCAAACCAATTTATAATTCATAGCACTTGGCGAAGTTTGAAAGCCCACCACTCCCATGGCTAGTCTGTGTGTACTGTCAGGGGGAGTAGCACACCACTTTCCATCACTTACCAGTGCACATGAATTTGTCCGATACATGAACGGTTGTTCTTAGCTCCATATCAAACGTGTGAACGGCCTGAGGATTAATAGCCGCTGCCACTTCGGGACTTTTCAAAATACCAAGAGAACAGTAAGCGACCGTAACCTACAAAAACAGGCAACAAATCGAGCTTCATAGAATAATTATACAGTGAATAATGCGAGTCAAGAAGGATTGTTGATATCCTTAAAACATAGCTTAAGAAAGTCTTAACATTGTCGCAGATGAAGTTGGAAATAGGAGACGTTGAAATGAAAAATACGTTACACTACCATTGATTTAACGCGTCACGAATCAATCTGGCTAGCTTTTAGCAGGGAGAGTTACAGTAAAAGATAGGGAGAGAGCTTATTTGATAATCGGAGATCTTAAAGTGTCTATGAAGTGAAAAATATGTTGACATTTTTGTTGTTTTATTGTACAGAGGAACATGACAGGAGCACTCACTGAAAATTTCAAGAGAATCTGATGCGTAATTTTCGCGCTATCAACTCTCAAAATTTGCCGTGGATAGTTTGTTTTTGGGAAATTTGGGCGTCTTGGTAACAATGCCTTATGACGTACGCAGATGGATCATTAATAGTGAAATCTATTGTTCTTATGCACAGCTGCCCATCTGCGTACGTCATAAGCATTCTTACCGAAAGCCCAATTTTTCTCCAAGAACGAACTTGGAGAGAGATGGCTAAACTTTGAGAGTTAATAACGCGAAAACTACGCATCAGATTCTCTTGAAATTTTCAGTGAGTGCTCCTGCCATGCTCCTCTGTATAATAAAACAACAAAAATGCCAACGAATTTTTCATTTCATAGACACTTAAGGGGAAGCTTGATAGGGGCTTAAAGAAATTGTAAAATTGTAATGGAAGATCTTTTTTACAACTTTTCTGTATCATTCTTCGTTTTTGAGATATTTCAGTTTGTTTGATATGTAAATGCAATGGTCTCTGACGTCATAAGCATGGTGCAGTATTTTTATGCATTACTGAAAATCACTTACAGTATACCTCCATGATTGCTCAACATGAAATGTTCAGCGTCACGAGGAGTTTTAATGTGCACATGGTTTCAAGTGATTTTGTTGAACAAACTTGGAGCTATGGGTGAGTTTGCTATGTGTGAAAATGCTCTACCTAATCACAGAATAGTAATACAACCAGAAGTCTAATTATGAATATCAAAGCCCAGCATATTATTTTCATAAGAGCCATTGAGTCGGACACGAGAGTAAAATCATAAAATTTAATAAAGTTCTAACGTTTCGTTGTTATTATCACAACATCTTCAGAGAATAATTTACATGAGTGTAATGAGACTAAATATGTAATTACAGAGTTGTCATAAAATATGCATGCAACCAGAAGTCCAACTCGAGTGAAAACTTGTCCGCATTTCCTCAATGCGCAGGCGCGATATTTTACGCCATCCGACGCATTCCTACGCCATCCTGGCAAGTTCCCCCGGCGGTTTTAACCTTCTTTTGAAGGTCCAAACTGCCGGGGGAACTTGCCAGGATGGCGTGGGATGGCGTAGGATGGCGAGGAATCAAGATGCGCGAGGCGACATGCGCGAGGATATAAACTTCAAAGGTTCCGACGCGAGTTGGACTTCTGGTTGTATTACTATTCTGTGACCTAATGTCCTAATGCTTACGACGTCAGAGAACATCTCATCACCCTGCGCCAGCAGACCCATATAAATACTCGCAACTCGTAAAGTTGTCACGGGTTCAATTCCTGCCGGAAGGCCTGTGTAGTTGCATTTTTCGCAACTGGTACCGGTTTGGTCTTTTAAAAAATGTATAAATTCTATACTCGAATTTTCCTTCACCCAAAATCCTTAGTATTTATAAGGGTCTGCTCGCAGGGTGCCATTTCATTTACAAATCAAACAAACTGAAATATCTCAAAAATAAAAAATAATACCGCAAAGTTGTAAAAGGTCTTCCTTCGCCATTTCACGAGTTCTTTCAAATTAGACAAACTTGATTTATATTGCCAATACCCTGTACTAGAGCTTTTACGGTACATATAGTTTAATAATACAAAATATAGAGTCGGATTAGTCCAAATACTCGGGGGATTTCCTGTGACACCAGTATAACCACGGGGTAGTCATGATCTTGAATGAGGCTTAGTTACACAGACAAATTTTCAAAAAATGAGGTCAAAATATTATTTAGTGTTCCTTTCACCTATACTTACAAAAAAGTCTGCGGTAACAAAACCAGTGTTTTGGACTATAACGGTGAGGTGACCATCTTGAGAAAGCGATTCGAAGTCAGTCGCAAACGCTTTGACGATTATCCCAGTTGCTCTTAGTGAAAGTAAAAGAAAAAGAATCATAAATGTCTGAATATAAACTACGGAAACAAACTTTAACTTCATTTGACAATGAAATAAATAAAAAAAAGGATAGTTGCTAGAAAAAACTTCTTAGCGGGGTATACTCATAAGTAACCCTGCGAGTCAGAGCTCCTTTCAGACCTACGCGGGCTTCGGAGGAAAGTGGGCTCTGGCCCTGCCAACAAACTTGAAATTATCATACATGAAATCTGTGTACTCGATCTTCGCCCCAAACTTGAGACGAGTCAGTCAGGTTTTAAACTGGTCAAACAAGTTCTAGTTTATGAACAGGCGCAAGCAGGAAAATAGAAAGTAACGCGTTAGTATCTTGTCAACCGTTCACGTTGCTAAAAAAGAAATAATATCGAGTTTGTTGGCCCTCGAAATCAGCGTAGGTCGGAAAAGGGCTCTGATTCGCAGGGTAATTCATAAGATATAGAGATAGTAAATATTTCCAAAATATTGACACTCACTTATTATAAATTAAGATGATATCATCGGCACTTATTTCCAAGTTAACCATACTTGTCCCTCGTTTAGTAATCTTGTAAACTAAGGCGTATCCACCAGAAGAGTCGTATTGTTGTGTGTTGAGCACCTCACCATAGCGTTCTGGAAAGTAGTAAGGACGCTTCCCTCTATCACGGTGTTTCTATATCAACAACACAAAACTTAGCTAAACTAACAATCGAAATATAGTAAGGTTAGATAAACTGCCGAAACAGAGAACGTAGAAGTCTAACGTTTGGAGCGAAGGCCCTTCGTCAGAAGGGCCTTCGCTCGAAACGTTAGACTCCTACGTTCTCTGTTTTGGCAGTTTATCTAACCTTATTACATTTCGATTGTTGTTTCTACACTGCCTACGCAGCACTCTACTTTTATTAGCTAAACTAACTTTACTTATAGGGATTTATAGGAATATAGGAATTTACTTAGGGGAACACGGGTGGCGTGTGCTGTTAGCGCGCTGCCTCTCACCAAAAAGTTAAGCCCGGTTGGATGGGGTTAATGAACACGGTCGTATTTTAATTATACAAACTGAGACAGAGGCATTGATTGTAATGAATTGTGGCAAAAGGAGATAGCGAGGAAGTAACTGAACCGGGAGGAGGGTGTCCTGTCCGGCGGCCTAAAATGGGGAGCGCCCATTTTAGAGACATTGACGAAGTCTGAGGGGTGCTCAGCACTTGTAAGGTCAAAAAATGCCTCACCGCATCCAAATCCTTCACGTGGGTGAAGTGTGTGAGGCACAGCACTTCTGTGAAGTGATAAGGATGACAGCACTTCCTGCCACGAATTAAACGCAGTGATAATTCCCCCACTGAAGGTTTTGGATTTGTATAGTAGTAAAAGTATATTATTTTAATGTACGAATAATTAAAAAGTAGAAATATTTATGGATATTGGATTATAATGACCGCAGTTGACGCTATAGTTGTACTACTGATGTGTGAAACGGGGTGCTGTTAGGCAAATACCGACACTCAAAGCTTACATGCTGGAATGTCAGGGAGGCCAGAAAAAACCTGACGCTGGTAAAAACCCTGTGGGAAAAGCCAATGACAGGAAAAAGTTGGGTGGAGCCAAGACGAAACCAGCAGCTTCTCCACAAAGCAATTATGTTACAAATTTTGTGCCGAGTGTCAATATCTTGCGAAACAACGCCAAGTTCAAGCTATAGTTAGCATGCATCACGTAGGAAATTGGTTCTTGATTATTGTCATTATTATTGGATTTGTAATTTTTACACATGGTTCGTTGAGTACTGTCTAGGGGTGACGATCGATCAACGATGTTGGATAAAATAGAATAGGCTATTGCGGAACTGAACAAAAATAACGCCGTGCGTTTTGCGTCAATTGCGGTTATGTTCTGAACTTGCGTGAGTGTCTCAGGAGAGTCTTTGCTTTAATCTCTGTGTGTCGCCGTGGCAACGGGCCTTCCGTCTTGGCTTTTAATATGAACTGTCATCTAATATTGGTATAAACAAGAAAAAGGGGACAAAGCAAAGCAGAGCAAAACGCAGGAAAAACACGCAAAAACAAAACAAAGGGAAGGGTTGTGCAATAACAGATCGTAAGAGGGTGAAACAGAAAGAAACTAATAGGCTGGGACTCTGCAATGACTTTTGGCTAAAATATTAATTTGGAAGAAAACAGGTTTTCATAACAGGCCACAATACGCCAATATGCGTGGGCCGAAACGGATTATTAATAATCTCTTCAGAAAGGCATGCTGTCGCCGATCGCCAAGGTATAAATATTATCAAGGCGCGCGCACGGAAATTTCTTTAAAATTGTGAAGCGGCACTGTCACTGTGCCGTTCCGTATCATGTCTTGAATTACGTCAAACAACAGACGTACTTTTCGATAATTTCCTTTAGCAGGACTTTCGACGGTCTTAGTGATATTCCTTCGTCGGTCACGGGTTTGAACTGCTGGATATTTTGAGAAACAGATTATGTTTGGTTTGTTGTATCTGGGCTTGTAGCCGAGGGTAATGAAATGACAATAAGACCTCGAATGAGGCAGTCATGCCGTTCATGATCATGCGTTGAAGTGTTTAGTGTCAGAAATTAACGCGTTAGTTAAGAACTATTGAAGGATATCGAAGGTTTCGAACAGTTGTGAGATTACCTCATTATTTAAATATATACTATTCTTTTCTTTCTTTTTGTATCCTTACATTTATCGTCGACTGACCGAGACTGGAGTGGCTGTCGACAAGCATTATTAAGCCGGCCGAGTCATTTGAGTTATTCTCGAGGTCTAGTATTATAAAGGAAGAAATTTAAGGAAGAAATCCCAAACCTCACGCGATGTAAAGACACAAGTATATATATGCTAGGGACGGGAAGCAAGGAACATACTCACAAATACTTTTCGCTGATGCGGGTCTTGTGGTTGCATACCAGAGCTTCAGTTGTAATGGTTTGCTTGAAAGTGACAGGCGATTGGATTTCATTAAGCCGGGGACCATGCAAGTCAGATGATGAATGATAAAAATCCCCGAAAACCTTAGACTGCTATTTTACAGAACGATTTGAGTGAGCTCTCTGACTGTGAGTCCGTGATAGAATGACCACCGTCACCCTTTGCCGCATTCATTTATATCATTGCCTCAAGGAGGAATTTTGTTTTGATAAGGGGGAATCTTTAGATAAAGGTTTGGGTTCGGCTTTAACCATTTTGGCACATGTTTTTATGCACTTTATTTATCTGGCTTTTGCATCTGAACTACACTTAATGATCGCTTTGAGGCAGGAGATACATTATCTCTTACTCCCTCGCATTAACCTAAATTTATTAATAATAAATTTCTAAATTAGTACTTGGGTGACCGCTTGGGAATGACCCCGTTGTCGGGGCTTGAACTCGTGTGAGTAGAGTTGTAGTTGATTTCTCCTGTGCTTCGAGGGTTTTTCGCCGGGTTCTCCAGTTTTCCTCCCTCCATAAAATCAACACCTAACATCTTAGCTGTGATCCGTGGTCTGAACTGTGTCGTTGGCGGCTGCTTGGAGCGCCTATGATATGCCTCGACACGGTCACGTTGATCTGCGTCCTTCGCAATTCAGCCGCTGGCTGCAAGTAAGGATGATCAGCTCCCCAATCCTTTATACTGGATAACCCTATCAGACATATATAAACTGTTCTTCCTGTTTTTCCATGGGACAACCCTCACTGGTCCATGTAGTGTTACTACAGAAGGAAACCAGAGTAAACTAAACTAACTTTATTTCTACTGGATAACCCTATCAGTCATATCTAAACTGTTCTCTTTAGAGATCCAGTAAGAGTCATCTCTCATTGGTCCAGTGTTACTACAGGAGGAAACCAAAGTAAACTAAACTAACTTTATTTATACTGGACAACCCTATCAGTCATATCTAAACTGTTCTCCCTAGAGTTCCAACTGGCAAGGGCCATCTCTCATTGATCGTTTTACTATAGTATCATTTATCAAAGTTATGTAAGTTTTTACCATATCCATTTCAAAAAAGTCTTTAATCTGATTATTCAGGCACCTGAAACATAAAGTTAGATATGGTAAATATAAGCTATTATTATACAACTGTATTAAAAACTGTCCAAATAACGCTAAAAATTAGTACAAATATACAGCGATATTTGGGTAGTTATATAGTTATTTGGAAGTAGAGAACTGGTTAGATCGGTTTGACAAGTTTATTTTGTTAGCCAATCAAATTTCTCACACGGGAGACTACTTCATGTATGCTTACTAGAAATACACAAACGCAATGACCCCTCGCCCCTCGTTTTTACCACGAGAAGATAAAATTCATATCTTCAAGCCAGCGTGTAATTTTCTTTTATTATATAGATTCAAAGCAAAAGGTGGGGAAATGTTTAATCACGTGATCGATATCTTCAGTAGTGAGGATATGGAAAATATGTCACTGCATATTTCTTAGTAAAACACTCCCATCTATATAATAAACAGCGATACTACACACCAAAACATCTAATAAGATATAAGCATATCATAAAGTAGAATGAAATATATATTTGGGGCTGGCCTGAAAAAGATGTTTAAGTCAAGACCACCTTTAGATACTTACGATCCCATTTTACGCGTGCACCCAGGGCCTTGACCATCGTGCCCACCCTGCATTCGAAAAGCTGTAAAACTAACGCCAATCTTATCGCAAGATTCCATCGGATTGTCCAACATAACGTCCGATCTTTGAACTATGAGGTAATCGTCCGCACCGTTCTGAAAAAAATCAAATAGATAATTAACTACTAATCGCAGACTACGAGACTAGGAGCTTGACAATTAAAATTTCAATGCAGGAATTGTTTTGTCTGAAGATCAGTGATGAAGCAGACGCACAAAAGGAGTAGGGGGATCGTAAGTCCCGTCTTTTCATAGTCAATCGAGATATGGTCTGGAAACTCGGCAAACTTCAAAGCGCCTATAATGAGCTGTGATTTTATGTTGAACCGTACCTTACACCGTGCACATCCTTTGTTTTAGGTTTATTAATATTTAAATAGCACGGTTGAGTAATTCAACTGAAACGTTGCTATTGGACAATTCGTTCATTATACTAAAATACAATGTGTTCAGCGACCGTGCACAAAAATGCATAAAGGCGAACAAAAAGATAGACCAAAGACTTCAGCTGAGTTTCCAGACCATATCTCGATTGACTATGGTCTTTTTTACGAGAGTGCTTGGTGGCGTGTGCTGTTATTTAACGCGCTGCCTCTCACAGCTAAGTTCCAAAGTTCAGCTCAGTTGGACGGGATTAGTACTTGGATGGGTGACCGACTGGGAATGACCTCGTTGTCGAGCTTGAGTTTGAGATTCGTGTGAGTAGAGATGTTGTAGTTGGTCTCTTCCTGTACTTCGAGGGTTTTCCGCTCTCCCTAAATCAACACCTAGAACATAGTTGTGATCTGTGGTCTGACTTGTGCCGTATGATGACTGCCACGCCTTTAAAATGTCTTTGATTCGGCCACGTTGATCTATCTGCGTCCTTCGTAATTCAGCTACTGGCTGCAAGTAAGGATTAGGTTCCGGTCCTTTCCTCTTCTTTCCTTTCTTTATCTCTCCTCTCCTTTCTTTTCCTTTTCTTTCCTAGAACTTCGCACTCGTCTAGTTGCTACGTGGCCAGAGATTAACGTCTACCTCACCACCCCCTCCCCTACTTAGACACATTTGCCTAGAATCCCTTGGAAATAAACCCGGGGCAGTTGTACAAAGTCCGGATAGTTTATCCGGTGGATAAGTCCACTGTATTCATACTTTGAACATGAACCTCATATTTAAATTTTGGTTTTTGGTTAAAAAACACTTTGGTTAAAAAAGTTTGGTTTTTCAAAGCATTGATAGCACTGTTCAGTTGTCAGGACATGCATATCTGCCACGTAATTAGCGCCCCCCGAGCTTCGTACAACTGGCCCCTGTACCTTAATCTAGCCCTATGTACAGCTGACTTGCTTTTGGACTTACTCTTGTTTGTGGATGAGTTTCCCAAGAAACTTCAGAGTCTTTGTTTGGCATCAATAAATACTTTTCCGTCAAACTGTACAACTGTGTGTCCGATTCAAACAATCCCACTAACGTTGCCAAGATCTGGAGAAAGGAAAACAAAAAATAGGTACGCAACGCGTGCATGTGTCCACGGACGGGAGGGGCATTGGACGTAATATTTATTCCCCTCGGACTGGAACGAATTCCAAGTACTTGAAAACCCCTTTGAATGACTTCTCAAAATCACTTAGTGTATTCCCAAATCAACTAGTGTATTAGTAATTAGTGCATGGATGAAAAAGCTGTTTGTGTGAATGAGTTTGTTGATCATTTGATTTTAATTGCAAAGGAAGCGTATTTTGGTAACTCGTGCCTCATTAAACGAGTTTGAGGTTGAATTGTCGGCATGGCGGACGACGAAGAAGACTTCAAGCCGTTGTGCAAACGCTTTCGAAGTGCTCGAAATCTATTCCCATGGCTCTTGGCGTCATATTTCAAAAAAGAAATATTATTTTCAAGACCTTGAACTGGAAATAAGATTTCTAGTCCGATCCTCTTCCCAGTACTTCCCTGGTAGTTCAAGTCATTTCACGTGGTAGAATTCAGCGCTTGTGATTGGTTGATTATATCATGAATTATTAACGAGTTTGAGAAATACAGTGAATACATTGCTTGGATCAATGCGCAGTGGACGTTTAACTTACAGCTAAGAACCCATTCAAGGATTTTCCATCAGTACTCACCCGTCCATGTATTCCGTGACCAGACGTTTTGAAATTACTCAGAGTTATTTGTCCACCATCCACCAACTTTTGACGAGATATTCCATCTTTTTCCTCAATCACCAGGTCATAAGCTTTGACAAAAATCTTAAACCAAATGCTGTAGGGCCCAATCTTGTAAACGTTGTACCAGAGCTTATCGTAATTCATGCAATGAGAACTTTGTCTTCTTTGGTTTTTAAATAAATATGATAAAAAAGGAATAGTGGCCAGAAGACTGCCACACACTGTGTTGCCTCGGTGGTACCGTCGTGTCGACTTGCCTTCGCCATATGCACACCTGCAACAAAACCCCTAGATGAAGAAAAATCAAATAACTGAATTTTTGTGCAAATGTCTCAGCGTGTTACGTACAGTAAAAACACACGTATATAAGACCATATCCACACAGTAACGTTGCCGAGCATTTTCGTATTGTTTCAAGAAATGAGCTGATTGTTCTCAATTCCCTTGAATACGTAAACAATACTAAAACTTAAAAAGCTTCTTATAAATTTGGTGTTAACTGAGAATTTAGTATATATATATATATATATATATATATATATATATATATAATATATATAATATACCAAAGAGAGTGTGTAACAGGAGTGACACAGTGTTGGCATTAGTTATGAGAGCGCTCAATACCATAATAGGTAGAGCGATGTATAAATAAATAAGTTTTAATGCGGTTGCTACTCCGAGTTTCACGCGTATTGCGATCTTCAGGCAACTGACAGATTAGGCTAATCTAGTGACAAGTAATCTAGTGACATCACGAACACGACCTAATGAATAATATAGCCTAATCTGTCAGTTGCCTGAAGATCGCAATACGCGTGAAACTCGGAGTAGCAACCGCATTAAAACTTATTTATTTATATATATATATATATATATATATATATATAATATAATTAGTGGCCGTTCTGTATCGGGGTATATAGACACAAGACGAAGCCGAGTGCCTGTATCCCCACACAGAACAGACATGCACGAATTTAGACTTGGATCAAGTCTGTCTCTCGAGGGGACGAATTCTGTAAATTACTTCTAAAACGCCTATTAAGTTAGCTAAAACTACATCATGTAATAAGAGCTGATAAACCTTCAAGGTAAGGTTTAATAGCTAGGCTACGATTATTTAGTGATGTGAACATGCGCTTTGATCTAGTATTAGTCCCACATTTTATATTCTAAGTGACGTGCCATAAATAATATGAGGACGCGTACCAGTGTACCTCACTCAAGATAGTTGAATGCAAAGTGTTTGTACACTAATGCTACAAAACTGATATCAGTGTTTTGTTTAACAGTTCTGTATCACATTTACAGACACTGATATCAGTTCTTCGGCTGGAATTTCGGCTCTACGTCGTGTACCTTTTGTTGCTGATAGAGATACGCTTATCTCTATATATACAATGCCATCATACGTCCCTACTTCGATTATTGTTCTGAAGTTTGGGATGTATTTGGCGAAACACAATCTAAACGACTACAAAAACTCCAAAACAGAGCAGCTCGAATTATTTCAAATTTGAGCAACGATGTAGATCACTCTATTGCTTTATATGCCTTGGGCTGGGAGCCACTTGATATGATAAGAAAAAAGGCAAAAGCAAGAATGATGTACAAAACTTTAAATAAAGTAGGCCCTGAGTCTCTCACAAACCTTTTCACGTATAAGAATAATATAACAAATTATAAACTTCGGAATATTTCAAGTAGTCTTTGTCTACCACAACCTCGCACCAATAATATGAAAAAGAGTTTTATGTATGATGGTGCTAAGCTATGGAACTCCATTCCAAACGAAATTAGGGAGAGCAAATCTCTGTCATGTTTCCAAAAGAAAATTGCCGCTCACACATTTTAAACAAAAAAAATTGTAAATAGATTATGTTATGTTGCTTACTTACCAATAGCCTGTGGGCCCAGACGTATTTGCCCGCCCTCGTTGCCTCCGCGGAAGGCATCGGGGGTGGGCAAGTGCGTCTGGGTTCGCAGGCTAACTTACCAAGTACTATACTTTACCTATTTAATACTATTTCTAATATTTTGTAAATAATTATTCTAAAATTTATACTTTTGTAATTTCTTTTATACACGCCCCCTGTGGAAATCAGCTTCGGTTGACGGGGTTAGCGTGGTTAAATAAAGTTTTTCTATCTATCTATCTATCTTCTGTATCAGGGTAAACAGACATTGTCAAAACTTTAATTTCTTTTGAATTTTCCTCATGAATTATTATTTCTTTTGAATTTTCCTCATGAATTATTAATGAGCTTTATATATATATATATATATATATATAGTGTATGTATCTTGTTTCTCTAAAAGAATGAGTGCTCAATATGCAGTGGTAAGATGGTAAGAGCTATATATGTACAGTACAGTGGTTTTTACAATCTAAACTACATATATATAAATTAATTATAGATATACCTGACTGTCCCATATTCTTTCTCCTGTAGTTTTATCATGTGAAACCTTGCAGGAGAATTCCAAATCATTTTTAGTGTTTCCACCATCATTACACCAATATCCTCGCCTTGAAGTCTCAAATGGCTTGTTATTTGCCAGCTATTAAAAAAAAAATGTGATTTTCAATATCACTCAACCCTACCCTAGTCTCCCTCACACCTGTTGGGCTTGTCCATATGTTAGGAATTTGAAATGCATGTGACAATGACTGTGAGGGACAAACCTTACCCCTGATTAGTGAGACCATCAAGAGCTCGGGAATTTCAAAAGCTCAAGCAATTAACATAATTAGATAAAAAATCATTTCTTACCCCAATAAGGTGATAAGGATATACGAGATGCAATGGAGACTGTGTGATTGTTACAATGAAAGGGTTATAAAGTCTGGCCTGATCTCTGTCAACTTCATCCTGGACCTTGCTTACATTGATATAGAGATATTCAGTAGGTTTCTAAAAATTAAAAAGAAATTCCTTTTTAGTTACAAGTTACCATCCTGCAAAGAATTAAAAGACTGTGTGCCAGACATTTTCAGTGCACAGGTGTGTTGTTTATTTATTTATTTATTTATTTATTAATTTATTTATTTACTTATTTACTTACTTACTTATTCATTCATTCATTCATTCATTCATTCATTCATTCATTCATTTAATTATTTATTTATTTATTCATTCATTCATTCATTCATTCGTTCATTCATTTATTTATTTACATGTATTTATTTCTTTCTTTATTTATTTATTTACTTATTTATTTATTTATTTATATAATTATTTATTTATTTATTTATTTATTTATTTATTTATTTATTTATTTATTTATTTATTTATTTATTTATTTATTTATTTATTTATTTATTTATTTATTTATTTATTTATTTATTTATTTATTTATTTATTTATTTATTTATTTATTTATTTATTTATTTATTTATTTATTTATTTATTTATTTATTTATTTATTTATTTATTTATTTATTTATTTATTTATTTATTTATTTATTTATTTATTTATTTATTTATTTATTTATTTATTTATTTATTTATTTATTTATTTATTTATTTATTTATTTATTTATTTATTTATTTATTTATTTATTTATTTATTTATTTATTTATTTATTTATTTATTTATTTATTTATTTATTTATTTATTTATTTATTTATTTATTTATTTATTTATTTATTTATTTATTTATTTATTTATTTATTTATTTATTTATTTATTTATTTATTTATTTATTTATTTATTTATTTATTTATTTATTTATTTATTTATTTATTTATTTATTTATTTATTTATTTATTTATTTATTTATTTATTTATTTATTTATTTACTTATCTATTTATTTTTTTGAGATTTCGCAGAATTGAAATTGTACATTTCAAGGGGGGTTATTACAGTAAGGCACACAGTTGAAGACGTCCGGAGTCACTTTAATACTTATAGCACAATGTCTGAACAATGAAAGAACAATTTTACCTGTCCAGCTGTCACAGCCTTGGTAATGACGAGTTTCTTATTGCATTTCTTGTTGTGTACTACGTTGAATGGATCAGTTTCGCTGTCTTTCAAACACATCGTAATTTTACCCTTTGAAAGAATGGTGCCGTTGCAGCCATGGAAATGACGGCTTAAACACACGAGGCTATAAATGATATAAAAGACCACGAGAGAAGCTTTCTCTACACTACATCGTCTGGACATTTGAACAGAAAATTAACCAGAAACTGTAAGGCGAAGTCCTGGAAAGAAGAAGCACTGTCGACGGTTCAACGAAGCCATGACTATTTGATTCGGAAGGCTTGCAGTTGGCGTCATTTGAACGATTTGCATACGCCATTTAAAATGTTTTTTCGACTCCAACCAACCAAGAAGCATGGATATTAAAGGTAGAGATGTCCAGTTAACTCTTTGGTAAGTTTTTGATAATACAAAAGCCACATTCGAAGATGTGCTGTTCAAATTATCAAAATTATCAAATATCAAAAATCTAAAATTTGAAAACTAGCGCTCCAACCGGGCAACATATAGAGAGACCTGGGTATGAGTTGGTTTGACTGAACACGGAAGGAAGGAAGGTAGGAAGGAAGGAAGGAAGGAAGGAAGGTAGGTAGGTAGAAAGGTAGGAAGGAAGGAAGGAAGGAAGGAAGGAAGGAAGGAAGGAAGGAAGGAAGGAAGGAAGGAAGGAAAAAGGAAGGAAGGAAGGAAGGAAGGAAGGAAGGAAGGAAGGAAGGAAGGACGGACGGACGGACGGACGGATGGACGGATGGACGGACGGACGGACGGACGGACGGACGGATGGATGGACAGACGGACGGACAGGCAAGATGCTAAGTAAGGAGCGAACAAGCAAGAATTCAAGTAAGAAACAACAAACAATGAAACTTACTGACATTTAATTTTAAAAAGATTCATCCACTTCTACAATTTTATTTCTGTTCAAGATTGTAAATAAAAATTACTTTTTTAATTTTGGAGCATTTTCTGTTTTTTTAGAAGATCCCTTCATTTTTGGCGTGTTTGCTGTTAGTTTTGGTAATGCTTTCGTTTTTCGAGCAACTTTAGGGATAATTCTCTTTGACTTTGCCGTATCCTTAACTTCGGAAACTCCTTGCGTATCCTGCTCGCTCACTGGAAGTCGGTCATTAGGTTTTCGCTTTCGTTTGATAAAACGTTTTAGAATCTTTCCAACTCCGACGAACAGCAATAAAGGAAGTAGGAAGAAGAAGAAAATGTTTATGAAGAAATCCCATTGAGGATTGTTTGGAATGACTATTTCGTTGCTATATAAAGAAAAAAGACAAAGGCAAAGATTAGAAATCTAGGTGCTATCATTTCCCTTCAAAAACATTCAAAAAAAGGACGGGAAACGAGATTCAGGATTTTTTTGGTGTCGTGATTTGGAAAATGAGAAGATTGAACAATGGTCGGGATTGAATCAGCTAAGGGTAGCCAATATCGAGCGCGATTCGGGATTTAATTAAGAAGCCTATTGTAGACCCTCGTCTTCCAGACATCTATTAATATTACGCTTACAAAAAAATTAGATTTTAATGAAAATCAGAAAAAATAATTCGAATCGGTCTTTGGTATTTTATTCTGGCTAACGCCAGACGATTTTATTCACCTCTGGAGAAGCCCTCGGACAGGAATGAGTTATGACTATCCCTCTACTCTTTCCCGTCCGAATTGGTCTTTGGTATTTCTGGCTAACGACAGACGATTTTATTCACCTCTGGGAAAGCCCTCGGACAGGAATGAGTTAAAAAGGACCACAGTCCCAATCATTTTTGACCATGATTTTAGCTGTTATTTTGACAAACCCACTTACGTTTGTGGATCGACTAAATCCATAGAAGCATTATAAACCAGGGTCCATTCTTCTCCGTCTATTTCTTTAGTAATTTTTTCTCCAATTCGATGAACTCCGCCCAGACCACACTTGGCGATGCCGAGAGCGTAACGGCCAAGCATGGCTTTACAGAAACCAAGGAAGAGTAACAAAATCAAAATGGCTGTTCGTAAGCCCATGATTTCTAAAATTGGATCCAATATTTTATCAAAAATGCTTTTGTTTGATTCTTCATCTTCTTCTTCATGATAATCTTCGTCATCGTTGTCGTCCGAAGTGCTACAATCGTTATCATTGGCGTCGCTTTTTTCATCAACAGCCTCTTTATCAATAACGTTGCACTACGAGAGAATGTATGTTAGTGATATTGCTAAGTGACACAATGCCCTAAGCTGTTACAATTTCTTTCTTTCTTTTTTTTCTTTCCTTTCTTCTTTCCTTTCTTTCTTCCTTCCTTCCTTCCTTCCTTCCTTCCTTCCTTCCTTCCTTCCTTCCTTCCTTCCTTCCTTCCTTCTTTCTTTCCTTCCTTCCTTCCTTCCTTCCTTCCTTCCTTCCTTCCTTCCTTCCTTCCTTCCTTCCTTCCTTCTTTGCTTCCTTCCTTCCTTCCTTCCTTCCTTCCTTCCTTCCTTCCTTCCTTCCTTCCTTCCTTCCTTCCTTCCTTCCTCCTTCCATCCTTCCTTCTTTCCTTCCTTCCTTCCTTCCTTCCTTCCTTCCTTCCTTCCTTCCTTCCTTCCTTCCTTCCTTCCTTCCTTCCTTCCTTCCATCCATCCATCCATCCATCCTTCCTTCCTTGATGATTTGTTTCGCACAATAACTGACATATCTACAATAACTAAAACTAAATATTCACTTACTTTACAGGTGCAATGCTGAAGACAAATACAGGGTGTATATGTCTTGAAGGTTACGTTTGACGAATCTTGTAGTTTGCGGCGAGAATCGTAAAGTTCGACTAGATAACAAGGTAAATAAAGTGTAATAAATAATTTCAAGCCTATTATAGAGCTTTATTACCAAGCGGAGTTGCGGAGCCTTTCATCAGAGCAAAATCTGATGAAGGGCTCTGCTGGAAACGTCGTATTTCGTTATGCAGTTTTCAGTTGTAATAAGATAATTTTTTACTTTACCTGAACAAAAATAACGTTGTCCTTTTTCTTGGAATACGTTGATTTCATAATTAAAAGTATGAATCGCCTTGGGATTGATCGAAGCCATTTTCTCGTGGTTGCGAAATACACCTTCCGAGCAATCAGCAAACACAACCTGCAAATTCAAAGTAAGAAATTCTTCCTTGGTATATATATTCATGCGGATTCATGCATGGTTTTTGAAAATGCTGGTTAATATAGCAGACCACCTCGCGCACATATTGACTTACATAAAAATTTGAAGTAATCAATCCTGTATTTTGAACTATAACAGTCATCTTGCCGTCACGGGACATCGCATCAAAGTCCGTTGCAAACGATTTCACTATTATTCCGCTTGCCCTTTGAACGAGAAGAAAAGTGCAAAGCAACGTAGTACTAATCGTTCAGTGAAGTTTACTATTTGACTCATTCTTGACCCTGTTTGAGCTGGCCAAAAACAGCCCTTTATTCGGTTCAGACGATTTTACTTGGCAAAGAGAGAATCCTCGGACATCCTAGACAGCAATGGTTAATAAGTGATTGACCCATTCCTTTCTGAGCTGGCCTGAACACAGCCAGCTTTATTGTTTTACTCTGTTTTTATGCCAGACATTTTTATTGTCAGGTTAATATATATATTTTAGACTATATTTGTCAATATATTTGATAGAATTAGCCATCGGTCGTCAGTGCTGTGATGAAGTGAAATGGTAAAAGTGGAAAACTTGACAATATGCTTACCTATTGTATATTAACACCATATCATCAGCACTAACTTCTAGGGTTATCATACTATTGCGCACTACATCATCCAACTGGTAGACTAAGCCTGCGTCTTCATCTGTGTTTACTCCAACACAGTTACCATATTGTTCTACAAAGTAGTTTGGAGTCAGACCTGCATCTCGCAAAGCCTAATAAAAATAAAGTAGTATGTGAGGAAACAGTTGATCTATTCCTTCCTTCCTTCCTTCATTCCTTCCTTCCTTCCTTCCTTCCTTCCTTCTTTCCTTCCTTCCTTCCTTCCTTCCTTCCTTCCTTCCTTCCTTCCTTCCTTCCCTGCTTCCTTCCTTCCTTCCTTCCTTCCTTCCTTCCTTCCTTCCTTCCTTCCTTCCTTCCTTCCTTCATTCATTCATTCATTCATTCCTTTCTTCCTTTTCCTCCTTTTTTCCTTCTGTCCATCCATCCATCCGTCCGTCCGTCCGTCCGTCCGTCCGTCCGTCCGTCCGTCCGTCCGTCCGTCCGTCCGTCCGTCTATCTATCTATCTATCTATCTATCTATCTATCTATCTATCTATCTATCTATCTATCTATCTATCTATCTATCTATCTGTCTGTCTGTCTGTCTGTCTGTCTGTCTGTCTGTCTGTCTGTCTGTCTGTCTGTCTGTCTGTCTGTCTGTCTGTCCGTCCGTCCGTCCGTCCGTCCGTCCGTCCGTCCGTCCGCCCGCCCGTCCGTCCGTCCGTCCGTCCGCCCGTCCGCCCGTCCGTCCGTCCGTCCTTCTGTCTGGTCTGTTGTGTGTTTGTTTGTTTGTTTGTTTGTTTGTTTGTTTGTTTGTTTGTTTGTTTGTTTGTTTGTTTTTTGTTTGTTTGTTTGTTTGTTTGTTTGTTTGTTTGTTTGTTTGTTTGTTTGTTTGTTTGTTTGTTTGTTTGTTTGTTTGTTTGTTTGTTTGTTTGTTTGTTTGTTTGTTTGTTTGTTTGTTTGTTTGTTTGTTTGTTTGTTTGTTTGTTTGTTTGTTTGTTTTCAGGGTTAATAATGAGCACTCCACTATTAAGTTACATGCAAGTGCTCTCACCGTATCCTCCTCAAATAAATCCTTCGGTTGATTATCTAAACAACTAAATAAACAGAAAAAAAATTTGCCAGTTATTCTTTAGCAATGAAAAAATACACATGTAGAAGACCTATACATACCCACCCTTGAATACCGAAAGCTAAATTTCGATATACCTATCTCGTTTTTGACTACAACCTCCTCCTCTTCCGTGGCTGCCTCCACCTTGCTTTCGAAAGGAACTATAGGAAACGCCAACCATGTCGCAGCTATTGCTGCTCTCACGGACAGATATCTTGTCGCGAGGAATGAGCATGTAGTCTCTGAAACCATTCTGGTAAGTAGAGTATAAAATGAAAAGTAGTAAGTATAGTGTTAACTAGGACCGCCTCTTAGCGCTAGTTTTTGCGGGCGAGCGGAAAAGCGGGAGGAAAGAGGCGACGAAAGGTCAAAAATGTTTGAAAAGGACTTTCTCAAAGGACTTTGAGAAAGTCTATCAGTATGAGTAATGACGATCCATTAGAATCCATAAACTTGTTTAAATATAAAACGACAGATGTGTAACTACAAAACTGATGCAATATGAATTATGCGGTCAGGAAATAAACTGTAAACAGTGTATTCAATCTACTGAGTGTATGCGTTTTGAGTATCTATGTGACGTTTACGTGTTTGAATATTTATATATGACATTTTTTAACCTTTAGAGTCTGTAAAATCTTCCTCCAAACGCCAGGAAATGGCATTTCAGGGACTCTCGATTTCAAAATTTTCCGGAGCAGTATGCTCCCGGACCCCTAAAAATTTCTTTTGATTTCGGCTCCCCTCCTTTCAAAATCCTGGCTACGCCCCTGTCGAAAATGGCTGCCGAATTAAAATCCTTTTACCGGTATATACATATAAATTAGCCATTATGAACTCGTTTTCATGTGGGAAATTCAAAAGAATTTTTAATTTTAAAAGAGATTAAATGCGCAGAAAATGCATGCGCAATGCTTACCTTTATTTGAATATGGTCTTTGGCAGTAGAGGTTCCAAGTTTAGGAATTAGCAAATATTTATGAACTAAGTTAGGTATCTCGGTTGTCGACGCAAAGGTCCCATGAAATCTTGCAATCAACTAGACGAAAAAAGATTAATAGTCCTGACAATTAGCAACTTATCAATTGGCGAATTTCAGGGTATTGCGCGCATCATTTTACAAAGGAAATGGCGGTCTCACCACATAGTAAGAAATCTAATTTTAGCATCTAAGTTTAGTGTTACGTGTGGGAATCGCTATTTTAATAAGTTCATTATTTTAGGGATTTAACCATATCTAAGTCCAAGTGTCAGATTTAACATTTTACCCTTCCATATTGGCCAACTCCACTTTTCTTCTGATAATTCAATTTTATGTTCCCTCCATCAACCCACTCTGTTACAGTTTTGTTATTAACGGTTTTTTGCACTTGGTCGTATGCTTGAATGTTGATTGTGAAAGATAGTCTGGCTTCTCCAATCGAGTGAACATCGTACCTAGACACAATAGATGTTTATTTTTGTCCTTTTTTCCTTCTGTCCGTCCATCCGTCCGTCCGTCCGTCCGTCCGTCCGTCCGTCCGTCCGTCCGTCCGTCCGTCCGTCCGTCTGTCTGTCTGTCTGTCTGTCTGTCTGTCTGTCTGTCTGTCTGTCTGTCTGTCTGTCTGTCTGTCTGTCTGCCTGTTTATTAGATGTTTGTTTTGACAAGCAAGTTACGGCAATATTATACTACGAAGAAATGGTGGAAGGTGAATGTAGTAGAGTGGAGTGAACCACGAGTGAAGTGACGCGAAACGAAGTGAAGTGAAGTGAAGTGAAGTGAAGCGAAGTGAAGCGAAGTGAAGCGAAGCGAAGCGAAGTGAAGTGAAGTGAAGCGAAGCGAAGCGAAGCGAAGTGAAGTGAAGTGAAGTGAAGTGAAGTGAAGTGAAGTGAAGTGAAGTGAAGTGAAGTCAAGTCAAGTCAAGTCAAGTGAAGCGAAGTGAAGTGAAGTGGAGAGAAGCGAAGTGGAGTGGCGTGGAGTAGAGTGTGGTGAGGTGAGGTGAGGTGAGGTGAGGTGAGGTGAGGTGAGGTGAGGTGAGGTGAGGTGAAGTGAAGTGAAGTGAAGTGATGTGATTTGAAGTAAGGTGAGGTGAGGTGAGGTGAGGTGAGGTGAGGTGAGGTGAGGTGAGGTGAGGGATATAAATACCAAATGAACCCCAGGATAACTTCAACTCACCAAAGTTCATCCAACCTCATACAATGTGAGTACTTGTCATTCTTGTCGTGTTTGTGTTGATAGCCACAAAGACCTTCTTGTCCTCCTCGATAATACGTGTTTGCGTGTCCTCCAAAAAGAACCTTTCTCAACCACTTCGGTACGTGTTCATACAACGAGCAAGAACAACAAAATCCCTTCAAAGAAATTAAAGTAAATTAATTGCGTACTACACTAACGGTTGTGTCTAAAGAAATGACTGAAATAACACAATGAACGAAGGAACGAACGAAGGAACGAACGAAGGAACGAAGGAACGAACGAAGGAACGAACGAACGAACGAACGAACGAACGAACGAACGAACGAACGAACGAACGAACGGACGGACGGACGGACGGACGGACGGACGGACGGACGGACGGACGGACGAACAACAAATATAAGCAAGCTTTCATAGTTACCTGGCTGTCCCATATTTTTTCTCCCTTAGGATCCAAAGCAAAACCACACGTTGACAAAGTCTTATCTATATTGAACCCATCACGACATCCTACTCTCGTCCTTATCTCTTCATAAGGATGATTATTCACAGTCTGTTAAGGGTGGTTGAATAGGTGCGTATTAGATAAACCAAAACAATGTCTTGTGAAATATGTAAAACGGACATAATAAAGCATGAATATTGCACGAGACTGCCGAAGGCTGAGACCATAGTTAATAGAAAATAGACATGGTTTGGAAGCTCATTGTTTTTGTTCAGGTTTATGGAAATTTTTGCACTTTCACGGTTACTGAACATATTGTGTTTTCTGTTTAATGAAGCAATCATCCAATAGCAACGTTTGGGTTCAATCACTCAACCGTACTGTTTAAATATTAATAAACCTAAAACAAAGGATTTGGCACCTTCATGTACCTTTCAACATGAATCGTAGCTTGATTGTTAACCGCTTTGACGTTTGCCGGGTTTCCAATCTATGTATATTTTCTATTATTCAACTATGCTGAGACGGATAACAATGCCTGAGGTCTGGATAAGTCTTGATATCATACGTAAGCCGAATCCAATAATTGTTTTATTATCAAAATGATGCAACAGAGGCAAATCTATTGCAAGCCATATTATTTTATAATTTTCGCGCGCTTTCAGCTTGTGACGTCACAACCGCCCAATAATTTACATCAGGTAACCTTAAGGTGGCTCCATACAGTTTCTTGAAAAATGGAAAATACAAGTTTGAGAGTCCAAAACACGTGACTAAACAGTTCGGAAAAAGAATAAAACTAAATGTTATGCATAGTTAAACAGTCGGACAATCAAAAACTGTTACCAAATAAATAGCAACAGTTGTTGCTATGGCAACAATGACATTTCAAAATGGCAATTACCTTTCAAACTAATTTAATTCGAGAAAAACTTGGGTGACCCCCAATTTTTTTTTCATTAAAACTTTCCTGGAAGTACGAGTAATCAGTAGGCCGATTTTAAAACAATTCTGTATAACGAAATTTTTTAAAAATTAACAAATATGATTTTTCTGAAAAAAAAATTATTCCTTTTACAGAATTTTTTTAAAATCGGCCTATTGATTATTCATAGAAAAGTATTAATGAAAAAAAAATTGGGGGTCACCATCGTTTTTTTCGAATTAAATTAGTTTGAAGGGTAATTGACAGCCATTTTGAAACGTCATTGTTGCCATAGCAACAACTGTTGCTATTTATTTGGTAGCAGTTTTTGATTGTCAGACTGTTTAACTATGCATAACATTTAGTTTTATTCTTTTTTTGAATTATTTATGAACGTGTTTTGGACTCTCAAACTTGTATTTTCCATTTTTTAAGAAACTGTGTGGAGCCACCTTCACAAGCAAGCACAACGCGAACGTCACGACGACACCTAAGACCAATGGAATTTTCCAACCAAATCAAAGACATTGAATAATTTCAAATCCCAAGAGTTTAAACACCGTTCTCGTTGTACATACAACGTCAACTGAAGTGTTCTGGCGTTTTCAGCTGGACGACGTTATGGCAAAGAACAGCAAAAGCTGTATATTTACTTAAGCGTTTATCTTTCATATAGTGTCTTAGCGGCCCCTAATGCTTTTTAAATACTTATAAATCTAAGTTTACAATATAGGATGTTTGGGGAAACGGTTTCTTTTAAATTTGTAATTTAAACTATGTGCACACGGTAACGTTTCCGAACGTTTTCGTATTGTTTACTGTTCTCAAGGGAATCGAGAACAATCAGTTCATTACTTTAAACAATACGAAAACGCTCGGAAAAGTTACCGTGTGCACATACCGTTTACACTAGAGCAAAAGTATCCAGATTCACATTGTTTTTTATTCCCATGAGGATGAAAAACAATGTTAATGCGGATACTTTTGCTCTAGTGTAAAGCCTTGTTTACACATAGTTAATAGAAAATATGACATGGTTTGGAAGCTCAACAAAAGTCATTGTTTTATGTTTTTGTTCAGGTTTATGGAAATTTTTGCACTTTCACGGTTACTGAACATATTGTGTTTTCTGTATAATGAAGCAATCATCCAATAGCAACGTTTGGGTTCAATCACTCAACTGTACTGTTTAATTATTAATGAACCTAAAACAAAGGATTTGGCACCTTCATGTACCTTTCAACATGAATCGTAGCTTGATCGTTAACCGCTTTGAAGTTTGCCGGGTTTCCAAACCATGTATATTTTCTAGTAACTATGGTTTACACGACCAATTTTTCCTTCGTTGACAAGTTTTTCCTTGACAAGTCTCCTTGTTGAAAAGCTGACATGCCAGCTTTTCAAAAGGGAGACTTGTCAAGGAAAAACTTGCCATGTTTCCTCATACACACGGGCAAATAAAACTTGTCAAGTTGAAAATTGCAAAAGAAAAATTGCCCATGTAAACTTGGCTTAAACGGGGCCTATAATCTATTTTATTTGGGCCATTTGGCGTAAATGACGTCGCAGCTGTCGGACATTAAAAATTAACTGGAGTATATGTTGACCAATAAGAAGCGTGAATGAACTTGGAATGTATATAATAATATATAAAACCGACGTACCGTTTCGTAAAAAAAGGGATAAACAAGTCTAAGTGGAGATTTACTTATGGAAAGAACAAATGGGTAGTAGAGACGCGCTTCTTCTTTTTCTAGCCGATCATAAATCTTGTTTGTAGTAAAAAGAAGGGATTCGGTGTTTTTCTAGAAAAAAAAAACAAACGTCAAATTACGTCATGTGTTCGCACTGGTTGTCCAGTTTGTTGCCAAGTATGTGACAGGTTATTGGCAACTTGTAACAAGGTTGGTGATTCTAACAGACCTGTTACCATGCTGCAACCAGGTCAGTTGCTGCAACTAACGACTTGTTAACAGGTTGATGACAGAGTTGGAAAAAGTATTCAACCTTGTTTAAGTTTAGATAACCTTCCTCAAAATATATAGCGAGAATTTTGTGTTTTGCAACGTTCATAAATACTGCTGACTTTTACAGTACCTTGGTTTTCTAGGTTTTCCTATATAGGTAAGCTTTGGCATACTACAAGAGCTACTAATAACTGACCGCTGCTGACTGACAGCCTACTAACTACCCTCGACTGCTGCGAAGATACAGGCATAACAGCAGACATCATCTTACATGTCTCACACATGTAACTGCTGCCACTGCCAGTGCTGCATAATTGTTGGTTAGCCAATGTTTTGCTGCAAATCGCTTTTCTTCTCGACACCTTGCTTGGTCAGTTGTAACTTTCTCAGATTACCGAATGTGTTGTTTCACGTGTTTTCACTTTAAACCTTCCCCACTAAAGTAAACCTTCCTCCGGGTGGTACCCGCATACCCGCAGTTTTTTTCCAACTCTGGTTGATACAACCTGGTAACAGCCTCGCTACCATCCTGTTATAGTCAGTTTCAGCTTGCTTTTGAAATTCGTTTGTCAACATTCGTTGGAAGGTTGGGAACTTGGTACGGAAGTTCGCGAAGTTCGTTGTGAAGTTCGTCGTGAAGTTCGAATTTAATAAACTTTGAATTGAATTCCTTTGGTAAAATCACGGAGAAGAAGATTATTTGTTGTATAGAATATAATAATAGATACTTGGTTAAACAGAAACAAATTGCCGATTTAAATTTGTATCTACCTCGCAACATAGTTCGGAACATTGCAACGTAGTTCGGAATGTTCATTTCAATTATACGTATCGGATTTCAAAAGCAAGCTGAAACGGACTATAACAAGCTGTGAGATTTTTACGTGTGCATGTACGTATGTTAACATGCACAACTATCGCCCCTTATGGAGTATATCGTACACGAGGAAGAATGTTTCATCAGGATATGCAAACACCGAGACGTTTCTTGAAAACCGAAGTTTTTGAATAAACTTCGAGGTGTTTGGATATCCTGATGAAGCACTCTTCCGAGTGTATGATATAGTATCTCAAACAAATCATTATTTTAAGAGAAAATCGAGGTAAAAGTTTGCTTAATTTATGTAATATTTTTCTTGTTTTCCAAATTGCCCAAAATAGACCCTAGGGTAATATTAATTGCAATAGACAAAGTATTTACATGCACATTTATTTTTAAAGTAATATATATATGACTGACTGTTTCTTACAACACATCATTGTTGCTACTCTGAGTTTCACGCGGTTAGGCGATCATCAGGCAACTGTGAAAGATTCAGTTAGATTAAACTATGTTTGCTGACGTTTAATTGTTTATAGTTTATAGTTTAATCTAACTGAATCTTTCACAGTTGCCTGATGATCGCCTAACCGCGTGAAACTCAGAGTAGCAACAATGATGTTTTGCATTGAGTAAGAAACAATCAGTTAAATCCGCTCTGCCCATATGTACATGTACAGGTATCTAGCACTCTTCAATCTACTACTAACATTATACTTACTTGGTATATCTATTTACTTGGTATATATATATATTTATATATATATATATATATATATATATATATATATATATATATATATATATATATATAATACTAATGCGTAAAAAATTACCTACCTGACCAGACTGAATTGATTGAGCTATGATAATTTTCTTTTTACAAGATTTATTATCGACTACGTTATGTGGATTATTCTGAACGGCTTCGCAAATCGTCAAGTCACTCTTGGCCAGAAGCGTTCCCGCCACAAAACTCTTTTTCAAAACCACACAAACACCAAGGAGGACCACGAGAAGTCTGTCCAGGTATTGTTTACTCTGATAAGTCTTGAAAATTAACATAACCTTTCAAAGAAAATGGAAATCCTGCTACAGACGTACTAACTATTTGTTGCATGGCCATTCGCAAAAAACAACTTCGTCGTTTTTCATCGAAAATCTCACGCACTAGTAAATTAAAGAGTTTTTCATTAGTGACGTCATTACTATTGTGTCTGCGTCCGACGTAATTCTAGCTTGTAATTCGCTAACACGCCAGTTCGACTGCGCGCGCATAAACTCAACACGTTCTAAGTCGTTATAAAACTTGTTTCATATATAACATGGTTTATGTATGGACAATAGAAATGTGTTTGTGGTGAGCACGTTTGGCATGTGCTGTTAGGGCAACCTCGTCCCCAGGGCATTTTGCCTCCACGTTGGGAGGTCGGCGAAAATGGCCCTGGCATCGGCTGGTCACGTGACACCCAGAATTTTGGAGTGTTTTGGCAAGAAAATTTATGCGGTCTTTGTGTTTCGTTTTTGTATAATACGTATACATGAATAATAAATAAGAAATATTTAACGCTCTGCCGAATCACTAGCTCATGTGAACCTTTATCATAAATCCAACTGGCTAGCATTATTCATCATGAGATACTCCCCATGATTATCCAGGGTACATTTAAATGTCGGGAAGAAACATATATCTAATGTTGTTCTTGACTTTAACCAAAGCTATCGTTACAATTCTTCGGATGAACTTCGCAGAGTGGATTTATTGCAATTCATATTTTAATGAATAAATTACACTGTATCTGAATTAATCAAGTTTTTAAACCGGCCAATCCGATTATAGAATCGACCAGCCGATGCCAGGGCCATTTTCGCCGACTCCCAACGTGGAGGCAAAATGCCCTGGGGACGAGGTTGCTGTTAGGGCGCTGCCTACTTGCGGTGCAAAGTTAAGCCCGGTTGGACGGGGTTAGTACTTGGATGGGTGACCGCTTGGGAATGACCCCGTTGTCGAGCTTTTAACTTATGTGAGTAGAGTCGTTGTAGTTCATCTCTCCTGTGCTTCCAAGGTTTTCCGCTGGGTTCTCCAGTTTTCCTCCCTTCGTGGTCTGAACTGTGTCGTGTGACGGCTGCCACTTTGATATGCCTCGACACGGCTACGTTGATCTGCGTCCTTCGTAATTTAGCGGCTAGTGGATGATTAGCCCCCAGCCCTTTAGCAAAGCTGAATATGTATGTACAATCGAACTTTTTAACTGGTCTGTTTGCTGCGTAGCAAGTTCAAATAGTTTTCTTGAAGCTGGCAATGTCGCAAACCTCTATCTGTCTAAATTTACACAGCAGACCTTGCACAGTGTTTCATAGGAAATGCTAAAGTACGCTTGTGCACGTAGAACCAGTGCCAAAATATTCCCATGTAAATGCGAGCTAGGGAAGTCCAGGTTATCTATATATTCAATTGGGCTGGCCCTATACCAAGTTGAAAAGCGTGCCTCTGTATAAACACTCTTTATGTCTTTCGCCTTCTAATGTTCTATATTCAGCTTGTCGCGATGTTGCATTTTTCGAGCTCTGTTTTCTGGACACCAAAAGGAATACACACAACCCGTTATGTTTTGGGTTAATTTGGCTATGGGATAAAAACCCATAGCCGATTTATTAAAACTAGAAATAAGAAATTATAATAATATATAAACTTTATATTATATTCTGGCTTTGGCTACAGTTAATTATGTAGTCCAGTAAAGGTGAGGGCAAAACACGCCCTCGCCTGTGATTTAACTTTACAATTGTATGGCAATTGGATCTGCGTGGAGGACACGGGGAGGAGGTGGGTAATTTCAAGCAATGACACGTGTTCTCTTGGTAACAATATGATTTGAATGACTTCAGTCGATTGTATCCATATGCTTTTATTTGCACTCTATTACCTATGATCACGCCACGTGGCATTGATGGAATTTCCTTTTCCTCGCGCCCTCTTATCATCGCACCCTCTTATCCACATTCCCCCTAAGTGAGAAGTTAAGCCTACTTGAGATATATCTTATTAGTATAATTCAGACGGAAGACATAAAATTCCTATTTGCTAACAAATATTTTCTTTTTGTGTACTTATCTGAATCTATACAGTTTGCTGAAGTTTGTGGATATAGTTTCCGAAAACTGAGTTCTTCAAATTGACAAGATCTTGCACGCGCAATTACGCCCTTTCAATACGTCATTAATTGGAGAATTATACTGTAGATAAAGCAATGCGGTCTGAATAGGTAGATTTTGTAATGACAAATCATCACAGGACTATAAATGAGAGCGTTAGCTATATACATGACCAGTGTCACTACCACAAGACTTTGTGTGCGTTCAAACACTGAAAGATGTCCGACATGTTTTTGCTGGTTTCGTATTTTATCTTGCTGTTTTTTATTCACGAAAGCGAATCTACCATTATTTCCAAGAGCGACATAACAATTTGCGAAAATACTGAGAAAGATCCCCTCAATGTATTGTACAACAAGAGATGCGAGAAAAAACTGGTTGTGGTTGCGGAGGTCATGAGCGGTCAGGTGAGGTGATGGGTGATCAAGGTAGTTTACACTCTTATATACTACGCCTGAGTAACGTCAGTTTTTCTCGGTGTAACTCGCCAGTGGGCCACACACGTAAAAACGCACAAGCTGTTACATACCTGCAAGCAAGTTTTTACAAGGCTGTTCAACAGGCTGTCACTGTGATGTGTTCGCACTGGCCGTCCCAGTCTGTTGACATGTCTGTAACAGGTTGTTGACAACTTGTAACAAGGCTGATGACTCTAACAGACTGATAACAAGTTGTTCCGACAACCTGTTCCCGCTCTGCACTTAACAAGTTGTGTTAACAGGTTGATGCTAAGAAGGTTGTAGCAGCTTCTTGAATGAACAGCATTGTTACAACTTGTTCCCAGCCTTGCTACAAGCCTGTTGCGAACACATCCTGTTGACAAGCTGTGAGATTTTTACGCGTGTAGCCAGTGTAGGTTAGCAATAAGCTAAACAAACCCTTTGCGGGTCAGGTTAACATATAAGCTAGACCCTAAACATTTTTACGTGGTCAAAGTATAGAATCTCACTTGATGCACAAATCGTTGGACTATTTAGGACGGTACATTTTGGTCGAAAATTATCGTAAGAATCTGGTGGTCAAAAGGGCCCAAACAAACCGCTGTTCCGGTGTAACAACAACAACAACAACAACAACAACAACAACAACACGGACAACAACAACAACAACAACAACAACAACAACAGAAACAACAACATGAACAACAACAACAGCAACAACAACAACATAACACAACACAACACAACACAACACAACACAACACAACACAACACAACACAACACAACACAACACAACACAACACAACACAACACAACACAACACAACACAACAAACAACATCACCAGAAACAACAACAACAACAGAAAAAACAACAGCGACAAATGCAACAGCAAGATAAACAGCGACAACAACAAAGAGGACAACGACAACAACAATGCATCAACAAGAAATAATACGGGGGGCTTTAGGTTTGCATATTACTACGACTAAGCCAGAAAAATAGCTGAACTTGTGTTTTGTTATATATGCCAAGTGTCAAATCATAAAAGAAAATTCTTGAACGTAAATTAACGAGGCAAACCTGAACGTAAATTAGTAAGTCTCACTTGTTTTTATGTTTTTCTTTAGGGCGAAACAGAAAAACTTTACGCAACCGTAAACAAAGTTTTCGATAATGTCGAACGAGAAGATGCTCGACTCTACAATCCTTTTATTGTCACGTTGAGTATGTCTCCAGTAACTCTGGTCTATCCAATATTCTACAGAGGAGTAAGTTGCACACGTTCTAGTTTAGTCACACCTAGTTTAAACCAGACTTATGCCATAAATAAAACTGATTTCATTTTTTTTTCATTCCCACAATAGCTACTTGTATATCCTCGTTTTTATCTTGGTCGCTGTCCTTGGTCTTTTGAACACTTTGTTTTAATTTCCTTTGACCTTTCTTTTTGTTTGTCGACATCTGACCTTTGTTTTTTGTTCTTTGACCTCTGATCTTTGTTTTCTTTCCTTTGACCTTTGTCTTTTGTTCTTTGTCTTTTGACCTCTGACCTATGTCTTTGGTTCTTTGACCTCTGACCTTTGTTCTCTGACTTTTGACTTTCATCGTTTGACTTCTGACGTTTGTCTTTTGACCTCTGACCTTTGTTATTTGACCTATGACCTTTGTTCTTTGACCTCTGATCTTTGTCCTTTGTTTTTTGACCTTTGTCTTTTGTCCTCTGACCTTTGTATTTTGACCTACGATCTTTGTCTTTTATTCTATGACTTTTGTTTTTGTAATTTGACCTCTGACCTTTGTCTTTTGTTCGTTGACCTCTGACCTTTGTCTTTTGTTCGTTGACCTCTGACTTTTGTCTTTTGTTCGTTGACCTCTGACCTTTGTCTTTTGTTCGTTGACCTCTGACCTTTGTCTTTTGTTCGTTGACCTCTGACCTTTGTCTTTTGTTCATTGACCTCTGACCTTTGTCTTTTGTTCGTTGACCTCTGACCTTTGTCTTTTGTTCGTTGACCTCTGACCTTTGTCTTTTGTTCGTTGACCTCTGACCTTTGTCTTTTGTTCGTTGACCTCTGACCTGTGTCTTTTGTTCGTTGACCTTTGTCTTTTGTTCTTTGACCTCTGACCTTTGACTTCTGATCTGTTTTTTGACTTCTATTTTTGTTCCTTGATTTACTTCACCAGTGATCTCCACCAAGCTCTCTGTCTCTTCAACTTCTTTATTTCGTAGTAACTCTTTATTAGCTTTCTTTAATCTTTTGTTTGTTTGTTTGTTTTTCTCATTCTTGTCAGACTGTGAACAACAAACCGTTCGAGGTAATGGCATCAGAACATCACGGATGTTATTACTTGGACAGTGCTTGCCGCACTCTGAAAGACAGTCAAGGCAATAAAATTTTTGACAGTGAGGTAAACTCACGGGCTAAATTTTGTAGCCTGAATTTAAATTTATTAAATTTGCCACTTAACGTGTGGCAGGAGAGAGGAACAGAACTTTCGTCCCAATTGACACCAAACTCCTATGTGTAGACAACTAAGACATAGGTGTTGATTTTACGGAGAACCGGGCGAAAAACCCTCGGAGCACAGGAGAGACCAACTAAACTCTACTCACGTAAATCCCAAGCTGGCGGAGGACGGGGTTATTCCCAAACGGTCACCCATCCAAGTACTAACCCCATCCGACCGGGCTTAACTACTGGTGAGAGGCAGCGCCCTAACAGCACACGCCATCCGTGCTCACACGTAAAACTCTCACAGCTTGCTAATAGGATCAGGCACGCCAATCCTGGGGAGGATGGGGGGGGGGGGGGGGCCCACACATCCCCCCACTTTTTGGACAGGGGGATGCCTATATAATTATCACACACACACACGCACACACACACTTTTCGCTTCGAAAAATTGAAATTAAAATGCCTAAATAATAATCTTTGATTCTTTTCCAGTATTTCTAAAGAGAAATACGTCAATATTATAAAGATAATATTAACGCAACACTTAACCATGTGGTCTTAGCGCAAATATACCGAACTCCGAAGTACACGACATTTTCAATTCACGCGCCCACACAACGAACTGTCAAAAGTCAAAATTCATGGTGCGATACACTGCTAAAATTGTGATTTAAGACCTTTATATTTTGCTCAATAGTGCCCTCAAAATGCGGGAAATGCCGTTTCAGAGACCCAAAATTCAAAAATTTTCCGGGGGGCATGCCCCTGGACCCTCCTAGAATACTCGGGCCTCGCTCGCCTCCCCTCCCCCTCCCACTTCCAGCAAGTGATTTTCGCCCTTGAATAGGATGTGTTTACAACCAGTGGTGTAACGCTCATTATTATCAAAATTAGAATACGGTATTATAACGACTAAACATAAAAAATGCAAGTTAACCTTTAACAGCAAGATTAAATTTATTGAGAGCTAAAAAAATTGGGCCTCCATGACTCCATTGACGGATGGCAGCTGAATTCTTTAGCTCAGCAAAAACAAAAGTCCTGGGTGCGAGCCTATTGGCTTCTTATTACATGAAGTTCTTTACCTTTCAGTTGATGAATGCAAAACGAAATAATTTAATTGGTTTCTTGATATATATATATATATATATATATATATATATATATATATATATATATATATGTATATATATATATATTATTATTATTATTATTATTATTATTATTATTATTATTATTATACTGTATTACTTGATACATGTGTTTTTAGATGAAGAGAAGATTTATTACTTATATAGTCTTTTTACTTCATATATATATATATATATATATATATATATATATATATATATATATATGAAGTAAAAAGACTATGTAATAAATCTTCTCTTCATCTAAAAACACATGTATCAAGTAATACAGCTTTCAAACCAGGTCAGTCAAATCATGACTACAAGGGCCCCCACACCAAATATGCCTAAGGGCCCCGTCTTCCTCCGTTACGCCACTGTTTGCAACAGGCTGGTAGCAAGGAATTTTAAGGATTTTTCCCGATGCGTTCTCAAAAAGGGACTCTTCTAGGGGACGGGGCATGCCCCCGGAAATTTTTGAGATTTAGAGTCTCGGAAATGCCATGCCATTTACTGCATTCTGAGGGGTGATTTTTAAGAACACTGAAGGTCATAAAATGTCATAAAAGCTAGTTAAAATACAAAACATTTCTGACTGTTTTGCTTTGTGTCAGAACTCATCAGCATGTTCACTTTCAAATATAATATGGAAAATGTTGTGAGGAACTAGAAAAAGATTTTTCGTCACCACATACTGAAACTATTTAACTAATATAAAGATTTATCTATACCTTTGTAACAACTGAAACTATTCAACTGACTTGCTTATCCATACACATTTTATCCTGGGGCAAAAAGGAACTTTTACTGGGGGGGGAGGCAGAATCAATTCATGAGGGGAGCTCAGGGGGGACTGCCCCCCCCAGTTATATAGTTAAAAAAGGACCTGTAACATGTTGTATATTCAATAATGCCGTTGGCCTCAGTAATTATATACTAAATCACAACTCTTTTCAAAATGCTCTGCTCTCTTTTATGGTTCATTTGGTATTTGTATAGATAATTATTAATTATGCGTACTTTCTGACTAGGGATTTTGCTGTGAGTGTGACAGAGAGCGCGGTTTAGGAGCAGCAGTTCGGACATTCCATCAATTTTCTATCTCGCCGTATCAATACTTTCGGGGTACGACAAATTGTCGCAAATTCAAATCATCAAGACATTGTATGCGTTTCGACCCTCTTTGGTAAGTTATTTATTAATTAACTTAATACTTTGAAAATTAAGCTGCTAATTTTACGAGTCAACACTAGTTCAAGTTAGTGGAGGGGGGTGGTTTGGAAGCTCCATTGTCTTTCAAGATTATGCAATGGTCATGTTATTGTGTTCCAGCCTAGACATAGGCTTTTCCGTTGGCTGAGCTGTGGCCTATGGGACTGGGAACTAAATTCGGCAGAGTTCCCGTTGTCTCTCCCCAGTCCCCTCGGTCACCTCGGCCTCAAATTTATAACTCCCAAATAAGGAAACAGAAGGCCTAGGTCTAGGCTGATTGTGTTCATGTTGGAGGAAGGCAATTGGTTGAAGAAAGGAAATTCTATGGACACGTGACGACGAAGGACTACACAACGAACAAAGGACATACAACACGTGACGACGAAGGACTGAACTAATTAAACCCGAACGTTGCTATTGGATGACTGCTTCATTATACAGAAAATACAATACGTTCAGTGACGGTGAAATTAGAGAAATTGAACAAAACCATAGAACAATGACTTTTGCCAAGTTTCCAAACCATCCCCCTCCACTAATTATGGATTAACAAAAAAGAAGTGTGGATTGTCGGATTTGAAAAAGCTTAGCAGATCGGCGGATTCGAGGGCAGCGGAGCAGGGGGCAAAGGGGTTATAGCCCCCCATATTTCTAGCAAGGGGGTTATACCCTATATTTTTAGCAAGGTGACTTAACCCCTCTCAATATTTCTAGCAAGGGGGCTAAGAAAGACCTAAAATTGCATGCATGGGGATGGGGGACAAAATACACTCTTTACCAGTGTATTGACGAATTAGCCGCTCCAATACTACCAAAATCAGTAGAGTGTCTTTTCTGGAAGAAAAAAGGTTGTCTGGAAGGCGGTCAAATGTTTATGTTTTGTGACGTCAACGGCTCGCGAATGCCGCGTGGCGTGTGAACGAATACAACAAACTGGACGAATTCAGTTGAATAAGATGTTAATTTTGAACGTAGTGTAAAATAAATGTGATACTATAGTACACGCCATTCAAAAAAACATCTTGTTCAACAGAATTCGTTGATTTCGTTGAATTCGTTCACACGCCACGCTGCATTCCTGAGCCGTTGACGTCACAAAACATATATACACGTTTGGCCGCCTTCCAGACCTTTTTTCTTCCGGAAAAGACACTCGACTGATTTTGGTAGTACCAATTAACCAAACATCGTCTGCCGCCACTGGGCGGATTCTCGTAGCCCCATTCACGCACCCTTTCTAAGCTTTTTGAAACGTCGTGAAAATGTAGAATAAACCATAAATTGTAAGACTCTGTGGTCTGGTTTTACGTTATATAGGTATGACGTGCACGAGATTGGTGTTTTCACGTTCGATTTCACGATCTGGGTAAAGACTTACGATCAGGCAGAACGATTGGAAGGAAATAGGACGATTGTTGAATGGGTGGATGGAGGCGAGCTTGCGCTAAGTCCTAAGAAAACAGGAGGAGTCGGCAAATATGGACGAGTAAGAACTAAGAAGTTGATATAGTTGAAAAGAATGGACACATGCGCAAAGACAGATTATTATCCCATAACTTTTGGAGGCTAAAAACAAGATTAAATATAGAGGGTCAATTTAGCTTTGCAACAATCTTGACAGGGTTGCTCATACCACAGTCAAAGGAGAGACTTTCTTCTGCTAACAGCGCTCACACCCTTTCCTTAGCACATTAATCGTCCCTCGTAATACACGAAGCAAAGCCATAAGTTTAAAAGTAATTTAATGAATCTAACGTTTCGTTGCTTCTCGCAACATCTTCAGAGAATGAATGAAGTAATAAATAATTACAAATATATAAATAGGTTACTAATAATAACTATTACAGATATATGCGAGGTGAGAGGTAAGATGTCAGAAGAGAGAAAGTGGGAAGGAGCTGATGTTTGCATTAAGCGAGGGTTTAATCTTCTGAATGAGTAAGCTTTCCTTAATTACTGGCAGGAAACGCACTAATCCTTCGCCCTCAAGTATTCTTTCACACCATTGTGAAACCGGCCATACCAGGAAAGCTTACTCATTCAGAAGATTAAACCCTCGCTTAATGCAAACATCAGCTCCTTCCCACTTTCTCTCTTCTGACATCTCACCTCCTGACCTCTCACCTCGCATATATCTGTAATAGTTATTATTAGTAACCTATTTATATATTTGTAATTACTTATTACTTCATTCATTCTCTGAAGATGTTGCGAGAAGCAACGAAACGTTAGATTCATTAAGTTACTTTTAAACGTGTGGCTTTGCTTCGTGTATTATGTTGGGCATTGATATTTATATTAAGATTAAGATACCCGCCTGGATCATCAGTTGCTACTAATCGTCCCTCTTGAAACAGGATTTTAAGGTGACCATGTATTATGCTAATAGAAAATGTATTCTCTGGAAGCCATGGTCCCCTTACAACTCCGGGCCTATATGCTTTAACAATCGAAATATATGCTGTAGTAAGGTTTGATATACTGCCAAAACAGAGAACGTAACAGCCTTCGTGACGTTTCTCTCTTGTTTATATAGGTCGTAGCCAAATACATAGGGCAACTAAACAGTGGGAAAGAATATCCCAGACTACATGACTTCTATATGATGATACCAAATCCTACCATGGTGCAATACGAGCCCGAATCACACCCACAGTTGAAGGTACACGATTCGAAGATTTCAGAATACTTTACTCTATCGGTTGCTTGCGTGTTGTTTTTGTCAGTTTGTCTGTCTGTCTGTCTGTCTGTCTGTCTGTCTGTCTGTCTGTCTGTCTGTCTGTCTGTCTGTCTGTCTGTCTGTCTGTCTGTCTGTCTGTCTGTCTGTCTGTCTGTCTGTCTGTCTGTCTGTCTGTCTGTCTGTCTGTCTGTCTGTCTGTCTGTCTGTCTGTCTGTCTGTCTGTCTGTCTGTCTGTCTGTCTGTCTGTCTGTTTTACATTTAAGACCAAACCTGGACCAGTTGAAAAAATGCAACATCAAGACCTTCCGGTTGGAATTCAAACCTGAGCTACGGATGTCGTAGCCGTTGAATGGCCTATATACTAGTTTTACGTATACTAATTCCTTTTTAGAATGGCTATGAAGATTACCTAATCATTCCCGTTGCGGAGGTTGAATTTAATAATTCTCAAAAATGCGACGTCATTGGTGTTACACTTGCCGCGTTTGCTCAGCAAAGCACTTGGTATCACAAAACTGGTTATGGTTGTTATCAGAAAGAAGGGACGTGAGTTGCCCAAAATTATTTATTTACGTAATTTGAATCAAATAAAAAACCAAATAATCAACTAACCAACCAACCAACCGGCCAACCAACCAACCAACCAACCAACCAATCAACCAACCAACCAACCAATCAACCAACCAACCAACCAACCAACCAACCAACCAACCAACCAACCAACCGACCGATCGACCAACCAACCAACCAACAAGCCTATCCATCTATAATCCATCTATAATCCATCTGTCTGTCTGTCTGTCTGTCTGTCTGTCTGTCTGTCTGTCTGTCTGTCTGTCTGTCTGTCTGTCTGTGTCTGTCTGTCTGTCTGTCTGTCTGTCTGCCTGCCTGTCTGCCTGTCTGCCTGCCTGCCTGCCTGCCCTGCCCGCCCGTCCGTCCGCCCGTCCGTCCGTCCGTCCGTCCGTCAGTCTGTCCGTCCTTCCCATATATATATATATATATATATATATATATATATATATATATATATATATATATTACTTTTGCTATTTTAAATAATTAATATTTCTCGCAGGTGTCTGCGAAATCAGATTAAAGATTATTTTGAGGAGGACCAGGTCAGTGAGCAATGTTTATCATTTTTATTGTCTAAACGTGGTAACATGAGTTAGAAGAATCATTAAGGGTATTTCACTGCCAACTAAAAGACGTGTAGAAGCAATTCTATATCATGTAAGGCAATGAGTGGCTAAATATATATCTCGTATGTCGTGCCACACGCCGTCAAACGTTTGCATCATAATGTATATTTGTTGATTTGCGAATGATCGGACCCGTCATAACAGACACCTCTCTTAAGCGGACACTTCTCTTAAGCAGACACCTCCCTTAAGCAGACACCTCTCTTAAATGGACACCTCTCTTAAGCAGACACCTCTCTTAAGCAGACACCTCTCTTAAGCAGACACCTCTCTTAAAGCGGACACCTCTCATAAGCAGACACCTCTCTTAAGAAGACACCTCTCTTAAGCAGACACCTCTCTTAAGAAGACACCTCTCTTAAGTAGACACCTCTCTTAAGCAGACATCACTCTTAAGCAGACACCTCTCTTAAGCAGACACCTCTCTTAAGCAGACACCTCTCTTAAGCAGACACCTCCGTAAGGGGACACCTCTTTTACGTGGACACCTCTGATTCGCTTAGAAAAGGTAATCCGCTCACCATTACTAATAATTTACTGTTATGCGCAGTTAAGGCGTGATCTTGGGCAGAAAACCAAATATTTTCCTGACACATATGGAAAGATCACTGGATTGAAACAGCGTGTTGGATCAACTGATCGCGTAGTTGAGTTTGAGTCAGAAGAATCGACTTCAGCAATAGTTTATTTGGAGATTAGCGCTGATGATTTAGTACTTGTCTATAACAGGTACGTTACGTTATATACACACGCAATGAACGATAACGCTCTCATCCCATTTACTGCGGAACTATCGTTAATAACGCTTTATCATCCTGCCAACTAACCAACCAACTATTCAACCAGTGATCCAACCGACCAACTAACCAACTAACCAACTAACCAACCAACCATCCAACCAACTATTCAATCAGTGATCCAACCGACCAACCAACTAACCAACCAACCAACCAACCAACCAACCAACCAACCAACCAACCAACCAACCAACCAACCAACCAACCAACTAACCAACCAACCAACCAACCAAACAAACAAACAACCAAACAACCAATCAACCAACCAACCATTCATCCAACTAGTTATCTAACCAACCAACCATTCATCCAACCAACCAACCAACCAACTTAACCAGCTTAATCAACCAACCAACCAACCATTCAACCAACCAACCAACTTAACCAACCAACTTAATCAACCAACCAACCAACTTAATCAGCTTAACCAACCAACCAACCAACCAACCAACCATTCATCCAACCAACCAACTTTACCAACTTAACCAGCTTAATCAACCAACCAACCAACCAACCAACCAACCAACCAACCAACCAACCAACCAATTTAACCAACCAACCATTCATCCAACCAACCAACTTTACCAACTTAACCAACCAACCATCTATTCATCCATTCAACCAACCAACCAATTTAACCAACCAACCAACCAACCAACCAACCAACCAACCAACCAACTAACCAACCAACCAACCAACCAACCATCTATTCAACCAGTTGTCCTACCAACAAACTAATCAACAAACCAACCAACCAACCAACCAACCACATCACCATCAGAGATTTATCGCAGTTCATGTGTAAAATAGTTTTTATTTCACCATACAGGGCAGGTGGTATTATAGTGAAGGCGTTCGCTAAAAAATTTGAAGCAATGTCTCGCAACGGTCTCGCAGTGGTGGTTGTCCAAAACACAGGTTACGTCACAGCCGATTATTACGTAAGTCCAAACAGTATTTCTATGCGTAAAAACTTGTCTCATGTTGTGCAGACATGAAAAATTGCTGCAAACAATGTTGTGCTTCCAACTATGGATACTAGTACAGGGCCGTAGGAGCCGGGGGCACATGCTCCCACACATAATACACTCCGATGGTATTACTGTATTATTGACAGTTTCTTTATTCAGTGTCTCTGGTCAACTGTCGTTCTCCATTACTCTCGCCTCATCTTATCTCTCTCTCGCCCCACTCCTTTTGCTCGGTCGTACACTACACCCCACACTTATCTCCACATTTTTTTATTTTTGAATAATTAAAGTATACTTTGAAATAGTATTTCTATGGGTATTTCACTGAAATTTTAAAAAAAGTTTATAAAAATTTTGTATAAATTTTATAAAAATTTATAAAAAATGTTTCGAGAATAATCATCACTAAACACTCCCTATTTAGACGTCAATATGGCCTCCATTTCATTGTTTCCGTCGTGTACCAATATATGGCCGCCGTGACGTCAGATGAAAAGGATCTATACAGTAGAGCGTAACTATAAAGCCCCGGGCTCTACGCATAAACCTTTATTTATTTATTTATTTATTAACTTTACAACCATACATAAATGCGAAAGAATTAAAACTATCAAATTAGAGAAAAAAACTTTGAATAACTAAAGATATGGTTGAAGGTAAGGTCAACAGGACATGAGTAGTCCCATGTGAAGACCGACCTTAATGAAAACAAACATAACATACAATAAAATAAAGACGAGAACAAATATACAGTTTACAGAAGACATGACGAATTAGGAACAACAGCTTAAGTTGAAAGAGCGGCACTTGGAACAGAAGGTTTTCCAAGTGCGCATTCTGTTTACATCGAAAGATGAGTGTAGTAGAGAAGAGTAGTAAACAGTTAGTCTGTGTTTGAAGGAGGAAACGGATGAACTATTACGAATGGTGGGAGAGAGATTGTTCCAGAGAAGGACAATTCGGTTGAAAAAAGAGTTCCTATAGAGAGACGTCCTGCAATGGTTGACTTGAAGCAAGTTGTCCTCACTTGAAAATTTGGCAAAAAAAATAGCCCCTCTCTATTGAACATGCGTATGGTTAATTTTATTTTCATTTAATTTTACTAAAGGCTATTTTTTGATAGTTAAAAGTGTCATCAAAATATTAACAATGTTCTTAAACATTCAAATTATCTTGCAGGTGACCCTAGAGGATTGTTCTAATGGTATTCGCGCAGGTCCAGAAAAAAGAGCTTCTATTAACCCTCAGACAAATCATCAATTCCAGTTTAATATAGAAGCTTACATGAAAGAAGGAGGATCATTTTCTTGCAATGGTAATAGCGAAGCAACGCTGAAAACCAGTGCTATATGGTATTAACAGCAGTGTTGCTGTTAATACCAATACCAGACCAACACCAGCACCAACGTACACCGGACCATCACCAGCACTAACGTCAACACTAACACTAGCATCATCACCAACCCCAATACTAAGAGAATCCCCAGCACCAACACTAGCATTAACACCAGCACCAACACTAGCATTAACACCAGCACCAACACTAGCATTAACACCAACACCAAGACTAGCATCATTTCCAACACCAACACTATCATCAGCATCAACACTAGTACCACCACGACTACCACCTACCAACTAACCAACTAACCCACCAGCCAACTAACCAACCAGCCAACTAGCTAAGCAACAAACAAACAAACAAACAAACAAACAAACAAACAAACAAACAAACAAACAAACAAACAAACAAACAAACAAACAAACAAACAAACAAACAAACAAACAAACAAACAAACAAACCGACAAACCAATTGACCGACCAACCAACCAACCAACCAACCAACCAATCATCCAATCATCCAACCAACCAACCAACCAACCAACCAACCAACCAACCAACCAACTAACCAACCAATCAACCAACTAACCAACCAAACAACCGACTGACCAATCAACCGACCAAACAACCACCTGACCAACCAATCAACCAACCAACCAACCAACCAACCACCTGACCACCTGACCAACCAACCAACCGACAAACCAACTGACCGATCAACCAACTAATCACCTAACCAACCAACCAACCAACCAACCAACCAACCAACTGACCAACTGACCAAACAACCGACCGACCAATCAACCGACCAAACAACCAACCTACCAACCAACTAATCAACCAACCAACCAACCAACCAACCAAGCAGTCAATTTCCGTTTTCTGCTTGTTTGAGTTCAATTCTTCTTTCACATTAGTGAAACTCTACGACTCGAGACGGACAAGTATTGACACAACCGTGCTTAGCATTAACACTACAAGCGTGTGCGTATGCATTATGCAGTGTGGCTGCTCTGTGAGTATATATCTACACATCTTTATTTTAAGGTTTCGTTTTTGTCACGTTTTTTGTTTGTTTGTTTGTTTGTTTGTTTGTTTTGTTTTGTTTTGTTTTGTTTTGTTTTGTTTTGTTTTGTTTGTTTGTTTGTTTGTTTGTTTAGTATGTTTTCTGTCTGTCTGTCTGTCTGTCTGTCTGTCTGTCTGTCTGTCTGTCTGTCTGTCTGTCTGTCTGTCTGTCTGTCTGTCTGTCTGTCTGTCTGTCTGTCTGTCTGTCTGCGCATCATGTTACACTGTAGTTGTTAAAAACATGTCTGTCTGCGCATCATGTTACACTGTAGTTGTTAAAAACAACATAGTGTAACACTGCGTAGCTGCCTCTGATCATCCACAATTATTTTTGATTTAAGTTGTTTTTTTCTCAAATGTCTATACTTTTAGTGTGTAGAGCAAGACTTTGTTTGTGTCAACGAGTCGGATGTCGTTTTTGACCAAGAAAAACCAGGAACCTACAGCGACTGGATGGATGGCGCTTTGTCATCGCTTTCAGGCGTCTTTTCAGCCATTAGTGGTGTATTTAAATCGGTCGGAAGCGTTGCCAAATCGATTGTAAATATTATACCCAACTTGGGCAAAATCTTCGGCTACGTTGGGACATTCTTCATAGTTGCTGGTGTTATAGTATTGTTATGTGTGCTTAGGACAGTTTGCAGCTTCGTGCCGACAGGAATAATGTCGAGTGTTGCGAAGAAAGCTATAAAATCTCTAAACGCTAACGAGCAAGCACCACCAGCTCCGACCATAGTCGTAATCACGAAGGACAGCGAGAGCGAGACGGAAGATTCCGATGGGAACGAAGAAGGAAAAGAAAAAGCCGGAGCGTAAGTTCAGACAGACACAGACACAGACACAGACACAGACACAGGCACAGGCACAGGCACAGGCACAGGCACAGGCACAGGCACAGGCACAGGCACAGGCACAGGCACAGGCACAGGCACAGGCACAGGCACAGGCACAGGCACAGGCACAGACAGACAGACAGACAGACAGACAGACAGACAGACAGACAGACAGACAGACAGACAGACAGACAGACAGACAGACAGACAAAAAGAGAGAAAGCTGTCGACGCGAAATAAATTTGGATATAACAAACCAAACAAGTGATGAACTGCCAAGACGTTTAACACTGCATTCCCCCCTTTTTGTTTTAATAAGGAGAGAAGCTGAGAGCCTTCAACCGAAAAAAGCAAGTGAAATTTTCTTCGAGTTTTTCTTCTTCTTCATTTTACCCTTCTTGTTGGCGTACAAAGTAGCGAAATTATTGTGGAGGTACACACTGTGGCCTGTCTATCTTCGGGTGAAAGAAAGCTTGTTCGCGAGAAATGACGAAGAGGAGGGGTTTTATCAAGAGGAAGACCGCCGAGATGGCGAAAGCCAATTGGAAGGAAAGAATGGTGAGGAAAGCTATTGGGGAGAAAACGAACATTCTGAAAGAAACGATAGTGAAGGCACGAGTGACAAAACTAGAAGCAACGAGAACAATGGCGTTTATGTAAACGAAGGTGATGAGGGAAGCTATGGTGAAGGAATTAACAACAGCGGTGTCAACGAGGACAATGGCGTTTATGTAGATAAGGGAAGCTATGGTGAAGAAATTAACAACAGTGGTGTCAACGAGAACAATGGTGTTTATGCAAACGAAGGTGATGAGGGAAGCTATGGCGAAGGAATTAACAACAGCGGTGTCAGTGTTTCGGCAGAAACCAACGACAGTGAAGACACCAATTCACCTGGAACCAAACAGAACAACAATGGCATTTATGTAAACGAAGAAGAAGAGAATATCTACAGCGAAGTAATTAGCAACAGCGGTTCAGATACCAACGAAAGTGAAGGCAGTAATTAAACTGGGACCAAATACGAGAAGATGGTGTTCATACAAGCAACGGGAGATCTAACTCTCATGCTCAGACTTTAAATTTTAAATTTATCTTAGAAAGCCACACTTAGTTGTGTGTCTAAATTGAATATATAGTGGTATCATGTTTGTTTTCATACTACATGTACAGCAAAAACAGTCGTGTTTCGTTCATTCAATTTTTATTGGAATATGATAGCTTGATGGTGAACGAGATTAATAATTGTAAAGGTAAGGAAAAACAAACGGTTATGAAACGTACGAGAACATTAGTATACTTTATTGTGAAAACAACCATTAAGACAACAAACAACGACACTATTAGTAAAAACAACACGAACAAGAGTATCGTAGAATCCCGAAAGTAGCGGCCCCCCTTACTTTCGGTTTTATCCGCTGTTGGGGGCCGCTACTTTTGGGTGGCCGCTACTTTTGGGTGGCCGCTACTTATGGGTGGCCGCTACTTTTGGGTGGCCGCTACTTATGGGGGGCCGCTACTTTCGGGTGGCCGCTACTTATGGGTGGCCGCTACTTATGGGGGGCCGCTACTTTTGGGTGGTAAAATACGCTAACATACTGTGGGAATATTCTTCTTTGTTCCTTCGTATTTACCACATTTAATATGCTTTAGTTTTTCCTTATGACGTTGATAATTGAAACTTGACACTTTGGAGTTAATCAAGCGATGACTTGGGGAAATTTTGTAGATATCTCAAATTTGTCGCTACTTTGGGGGGTCCGCTACTTTCGGGGGGGGGGGGGCGCTACTTTCGGGATTCTACGGTATATGTATAACAGCAGCAACAGCATCATCAACAACAACGAGACCATCACTATAACGTAACAACTACGTCACCAATGCCAACACCACCAACACCAACACCATCACCAATAACTTTTGGTACAATTCTTTAATGGCAGTCGCCAAAACGTACATCAAATCAGAAACTGCTGTGACTTAGTTTAGTTAGTGCAAAACCACTGAGAATAACGCAATTACAACAGCAGGTTTGTACTGCCACAATAAGTTGATACAATATCCATAATTTCAGCTACAACTTCTGAGAAACTGTTGTTACATAATTGAGCAACCACCACCACCACTCTCCACCGTAACTAGAAAGTGAAATAACAAGTGACTTTTTAACGTCGATAGCAGAGAAAGTGATCCCCCAATCTTTCAAGCCAAGGGCCTCGTGTTCCAAAGACAATTTACTATAACGGCTTTCGGCATAGAGCCGAACAAACTTCCCCCACATGTTTAACCCTTTCAACGCTGAATGGCCCTTGGAAACTGTTGGGGTACAAAAGGTAAGAGATATATATAAGATAGATAGACAGACAGACAGACAGACAGACAGACAGACAGACAGACAGACAGACAGACAGACAGACAGACAGACAGACAGACAGATAGACAGACAGACAGACAGATAGATAGACAGATAGACAGATAGATAGATAGGTAGATAGACAGGTAGGTAGATAGACAGGTAGGTAGGTAGACAGGTAGGTAGGTAGGTAGGTAGGTAGGTAGGTAGGTAGGTAGGTAGGTAGGTAGGTAGGTAGGTAGGTAGGTAGGTAGGTAGGTAGGTAGGTAGGTAGGTAGGTAGGTAGATAGGTAGATAGATAGATAGATAGATAGATAGATAGATAGACAGATAGACAGGCCCTTGGAAACTGTTGGGGTACAAAAGGTAAGATAATAATTTCATAGGATGACATATTTAAGAAAGTGAAAGATAATCGAGGGTGAGAAATATATAAGTGTCTCGTGCGAAATATTTTCTGAAATTAGACATTTTTCACAAACCTTGTGGTGGCGGCATATTTTTGATAGTTTCCAGCAAATCCTGCATTTGACTTCGACTTTCTTCCCTTTCCAATTTCAGATTCTCCATCATTGTCGCCATATTCTTGTTTTGACTCGTATTAAACTCCTGTTAAAAAAGCGAAAGATATTTCGAGATTTTGATCACAACAAAATAGTTTGTTTTCTCATAAATTAATGGTCACTCGCGCCAATTAAAATAATAAAAAAGGTCATTTTTTCCCAAAAAGACAACTTTGTTCTCTCCTCACCTTTACCATTTCTTGAAAGTCAGCAAAATTAGTATTTTGAAGATCTTGGAGTTTTTGCAATTCTTCTTGTCTACGGATCTCCTCTTCCTCCCGGAGCTGAAAAAACGAAAATAAATTGCACCAATTCAATTTTTGTTAAAGTTTTATCACTACGCGAAAACTGAAATAGGTTTCCTGTAGACTGCGAGCTTGTTCTGGTCACGTGGATTTCCCCAAGAATGTTGGCAAAGAATCTGATTTTAAAAACACTTTTAAAAGCTTCTCCCTGAAGTGAAGCAGCATCGATACACGCCATCTTGCTTTTGTCTTGGGCACATTGGCATTCCTTAACATAAATTTTGCATAATTTGAAAATAATTAATCGGGTTCTTTCCCCCTCTTGGGAAAACCCACGTGACCAGAACAAGCTTTTGCGTTGCGATTCGCAGTCTACAGGAAATGAGGTGAGATAGGGTAAGGTGAGGTGAGATAGGGTGAGGTGAGAGAGGGTGATGTTAGGTGAGGTAAGGTGAAGTAAGGTAAGGTAATTAAGGTAAGGTAAGGTAAGGTAAGGTAAGGTAAGGTAAGGTAAGGTAAGGTAAGGTAAGGTAAGGTAAGGTAAGGTAAGGTAAGGTAAGGTAAGGTAAGTGAGGTGAGGTGAGGTGAGGTGAGGTGAGGTGAGGTGAGGTGAGGTGAGGTGAGGTAAAGTAAGGTGGGATGAGGTGAGGTAAGGTAAGGTAAAGTAAGGTGGGATGAGGTGAGGTAAGGTGAGGTAAGGTAAGGTAAGGTAAGGTAAGGTAAGGTAAGGTAAGGTAAGGTAAGGTAAGGTAAGGTAAGGTAAGGTAAGGTAAGGTAAGGTAAGGTAAGGTAAGGTAAGGTAAGGTAAGGTAAGGTAAGGTAAGGTAAAGTAAGGTGAGGTAAGGTGAGGTGAGGTAAGCTGAGGTGAAGTGAGGTGAGGTAGGGTGAGATGAGATCATGAGGGAGCATGTAGTAAACATGTTTAAAGTTGATCGAACGAACAAAATTAAATTTTATTATATTTAAGATATCTTAGGGTCTACACTAGAAGTTTACCTTCACCATTTGTTCCTGGAAATTCGCCTGCATATTTCTAAGATTCTCGGCGTTCTTTTCTTTCTCCCGAAGTGATTCCTGATGTAGCTTTGTCACCTCTTCCTGCTTCTGTCGTGCTGCGTTCTCCAATTCCTTCGCTTTCTGTCTCTCCTTCATGACCTTCTCTTGATAACCTTTCACTTTCTTAAAATTACTTTTCTGGGCTTCCACCGTTTTCTTGTCCATCTCGCTGAGAACATTCCACTTCTCAGGACCAATGGCACGCTTAAGATAGAAATGTTAATAGATGTAAATAATTTTTCTATCAGTAAGAAATGAATTTGACGACGTAAAAATTATTTTTTGCGTAAGAAATTACTCAACAATCCGACATGCCTTTTAGACGCCTCTTCACACGTCAATTCTTTCCCCAAATTTGTGTTTTTCAGAAGTACATGCATGCATGTGTGAGCTTGTTGTAAGTAACAAACGTTTATTAGACATTCGTCAAGTCTGGGCATTCAAAGGCTGAAGGTTTCATCCTTTTCATGGGCTCATAAAATCTGGTGCTGTGACAAGTTGCGAGCAGTGCTTCCACTCGGCCAAAGCAAAATTTCCTTTTTTTATCCTTCTTTTTAGCAAAATTTCCTTCCCAAAATCTGAAATTTCCTTCCAGTTTTCCCTCCAAAATCTCTTATAAATCCTTCTTCTTATGATTAAAATTTGGATCGTATGCTTCACCAGTTTGCTTTCGAGTGCACGCAAAGCTCGCAATGAGAAAATACGAATGTGGTCCGAACATTTCCGACGCTTTCCGATGTCCAGAAAGCGAGTTATTTTTGTATCTGAGCAAGCGCAGATGCAAAGACAAATTAGACAGCAGCCACTTTCAGTTTTTAAATGTGAAATTCTACTCAACTAACAATTTGCAATTACATTCCCAGACTATATAACTAATAAAGATAAGCTTCAAGTTTACAAAAATTTTACAAACTCTTTTAGTCGAATTAGTCCTTTAGAAACTAGAATAATTCTTAGAAAAATGTTTGAAACATAATGCCATGATCAATGAACGCTTTGTACCGGTTTGCAGTTGCAAGTGAGGTGGAACTGGAGCCCCATCATCAACCTCATCTTCTGATGAGGTTTGATTCTGGACTCGAGTCAATCATTCTTTGCATGAGTTATATGCCAAGGGTGCATTCCGTATTTGCTAACGCCGGATATCTCTGGCGTGGACTTGTCCTCGTGCTTGGCGTGCCAAAATTTGATATCTTGGCGTATTGGCGTACGCACTTGTTCAGTCTTCTTGGCGTGCAAACAAATGTGACCAGCACTTTGCCTCTTTTGGCGTATTATTTTCTTATTATTTTGCGTATTATTACTCATTATTTTCAAATGTGCATGGCGTACCAAAAGGTCCGATAAAAAATAATTGGTAGTCTTGGCGTAAAAGCTCTGAGCCTCGTCGCCAATCTCCGGCGTGAGATTTGCACAGAATGCAGTCTTCCGCTTAAAACCCTATTTAAATAACGCCACGCATCATATTACTACACGTGTTTTTAATTTATACACGTTTTTGAACTCGAAAGTAAAAAATAAGCGGTTTCATCAACTTCGAATTACTGAAAAAGTTCGAATTTCAAAATTTCCTTCCATTTTCCTTCCATGACCAAATTTCCTTCCAATTTCCTTCCAAATTTTATTTCCTTTTTTTTTTCCTTCCAAATGCCAAAATTTCCTTTTGGAAGGAAATTTCCTTCCAAGTGGAAGCACTGGTTGCGAGATTGCATTTCGTTCGTTCGTTCGTTCGTTCGTTCGTTCGTTCGTTCGTTCGTTCGTTCGTTCGTTCGTTCGTTCGTTCGTTCGTTCGTTCGTTCGTTCGTTCGTTCGTTCGTTCGTTCGTTCGTTCGTTCGTTCGTTCGTTCGTTCGTTCGTTCGTTCGTTCGTTCGTTCGTTCGTTCGTTCGTTCGTTCGTTCGTTCGTTCGTTCGTTCGTTCGTTCGTTCGTTCGTTCGTTCGTTCGTTCGTTCGTTCGTTCGTTCGTTCGTTCGTTCGTTCGTTCGTTCGTTCGTTCGTTCGTTCGTTCGTTCGTTCGTTCGTTCGTTCGTTCGTTCGTTCGTTCGTTCGTTCGTTCGTTCGTTCGTTCGTTCGTTCGTTCGTTCGTTCGTTCGTTCGTTCGTTCGTTCGTTCGTTCGTTCGTTCGTTCGTTCGTTCGTTCGTTCGTTCGTTCGTTCGTTCGTTCGTTCGTTCGTTCGTTCGTTCGTTCGTTCGTTCGTTCGTTCGTTCGTTCGTTCGTTCGTTCGTTTGTTTGTTTGTTTGTTTGTTTGTTTGTTTGTTTGTTTGTTTGTTTCGTTTCTTCGTTTTGTTTATTTGTTTGTTCATTAGTTCGCATTATTCGTGCGATTTTATAATTTAGTCTGGTTTATTAAAAGGTTCTATAGATTCAATCTAAATTCAGAAAGTACCGTTGTATTCTGGATATAACCCCATTGTTACCTTAATGTACTCCTGGTTTAGTGTTGTAAAATCTTGCTCCAGTTGTTTAAAACTGTACTTTTCTGTATCGTTTTCAATCTTGAACTTAATCGGCGAAAACAATTCGTTGTACAGCTTCGTACAGAAGTCGAATGAGAGCGTTCTGTTGGTGCGAATGAACTCGAGAAGGACTCCACCACAGACTTCCATTCCTTCGTACTCCACCTTCTGGCCTGTGGCGTTTATAGTAAAACTTTTCTTTGGCTTGACTTCAACTTTTTTAAAAGAAAAACGGCAAACAAAATATTGAGGTTAATAAATAAATGTTAAAAAATTATACATATTATTTAAACGATATTTTTGAAGCTGTGCAACTTCGAAAAAAGAAATTTCAAAGAGAATAATTTTCTGTGCGTGACTTTAGTTTACCAACAACTCAAATTTCATTTACGCTGACGTCAGCTAAAAAGAGGCGGGAAAAACAACAACAAGATGGCCGAACACACGTTTCAAATTAAGATTTCATATTGGTAAATATTATCCACTTCAAATCAGTAGGTAATTGAGTAGAAATACTACGAGAGGTTATTTTATAGTTGAGAAATGCATTTAAAGTGATTTTTGAGCAAATGAACGACTAACTTTACTTTAAATATTTGGATTTCAACCGTGGCCGACGCTGTCCTAGAAGCCTTTAACTTTACTTTAGTTCGTGTACGGTGGCCCACAATATATTTAATTCTTCAAGTTCACTCCATTATTTTCATCTTGGTTTACTTTCTTACTCTAAATTGCATAATTTTTGTTTTATCATCTAGATAGTTGAGTCAAAAATTCAAAATACTGTACACGGCTCACTGGTAGTTGAGGAAATGCATAAAATAAATGGAGTAAACGAAGTCAAATTTCCGATTTAATATTTGTGAAATTCGGAACTCCGTATAATTTTCATAGAATTGCTGAATCATCGAATAATTTGTCTCTCTTTACACATGAGGTAAGTTAAATTCTCTAGTATTTTAAGAATAGATCGTTTTCATCTGACGTCACGGCGGCCATATTGGTGTACCAAAACAATGAAATGGCGGCCATATTGGTGTACCAAAACGATGAAATGGCGGCCATATTGGTGTACGGTATGGGAATTAGCTCTTTCTTATTCAAATATTTCGTATTGTTTCACCACCCCAATGGGGCCACCGATCACGTGAGTGAAAACGATCTATAGTGTCGTTTTTTTATAATATTTTATCAATATGTCGCATAATTTATGTTGTCTCTGTTTTTACTATTCACCTTTGAGGGAGGACATTTTGTTGATAAAAAACTAGGGTTGTGTAATAGAGTAATGAGGAAAGTTAGGTAGAAAAAACTTTTGTCAACAAATATCGAGTTCGCCAAGGCCCATTGGTCTTGCCTTGCATATTAAAAAACACTGATAAAAATAGAAATGCACGTATTAAAGCCTCTTTATTATTTCTGACTTACGGTATTGGTAAATGCTAAAACAATGATGTAAATATCTACACCATATCTTAAAGAATACCCCACCCCACCCCAACACACACAAAAATCTCCCCCCTGGTAAGCTTACCGATTCGTTTCTGGAAAGCTTTAACTAGCTCCTCGCTGTTCTTTTTCAAACCCTTAATATCAGCAGCACCAAAATGAGCAACTTTTTCCAACAATTCTTTTGTCAGACCTTTCAGAATTTCATCATGAAGTCCCATTAAAGTTACCCCCCTGGAGAGAAAAAAAAATTATATATATATACACTCACAGTACTGTACTGTACTGTACTGTACTGTATAATGTACTATGTACATGTATATAGGAAAAAAAATTATTGCATACCTGCCTGAGTTATTTTCTCCCTGGTTTTCTTCCAAAGGGAATATCTTTCCCTGTTGAGTACTTGCAGCATTCAATTTCTCCTACACACAATAATTACGATATATCTAAGTTGATTTAAATTGTTCTAGTATAAAAAATTATTGCATACCTGCCTGAGTTATTTTCTCCCTGGTTTTCTTATATATATATATATATATATATATATATATATATATATATATATATATATATATATAGGCTAATTTAGTTTTCCATGAAAGTAGTATGCAAGCTAGCCCACAGGTTAGCTGATGTTTATTGCAAATCAATACCCTCCTCAATACTTTGCCTCACTAGTAAACCTTCCTCACTAGTAAACCTTCCTTACTAGTAAACTGTCCTCACTAGTAAACCTTCCTCACTAGTAAATCTTCCTCACCAGTAAACTTTCCTCACCAGTAAGCGTTCCTCACTAGTAAACCTTCCTCACCAGTAAACCTTCCTCACTAGTAAACTTTCCTCACCAGTAAACCTTCCTTACCTGTAAACCTTCCTCACTAGTAAACCTTCCTCACTAGTAAACCTTCCTCACCAGTAAACCTTCCTTACTTGTAAACCTTCCTCACTAGTAAACCTTCCTCACCAGTAAACCTTCCTCACCAGTAAACCTTCCTCACCAGTAAACCTTCCTCACTAGTAACCTTTCCTCACCAGTAAACCTTCCTTACTTGTAAACCTTCCTCACTAGTAAACCTTCCTCACTAGTAAACCTTCCTCACTAGTAAACCTTCCTCACTAGTAAACCTTCCTCACTAGTAAACCTTCCTCACTAGTAAACCTTCCTCACTAGTAACCCTTCCTCACTAGTAACCCTTCCTCGCTTGTAAACCTTCCTTACTTGTAAACCTTCCTCACTAGTAAAACTTCCTCACCACTCCAGGAAACCTTCCTTACTTGTAAACTTTCCTCACTATAGTAAACCTTCCTCACCAGTAAACCTTCCTTACTTGTAAACCTTCCTCACTAGTAAACCTTCCTCACTAGTAAACCTTCCTCACTAGTAAACCTTCCTCACTAGTAAACCTTCCTCACTAGTAAACCTTCCTCACTAGTAAACCTTCCTCATTAGTAAACCTTCCTCACTAGTAAACTTTTCTCACCAGTAAACCTTCCTCACTAGTAAACCTTCCTCCTCACTAGTAAACCTTCCTCACTAGTAAACCTTCCTCACCAGTAAACCTTCCTTACTTGTAAATCTTCCTCACTATAGTAAACCTTCCTTACTTGTAAACCTTCCTCACTAGTAAACCTTCCTCACTAGTAAACCTTCCTCACTAGTAAACCTTCCTCACTAGTAAACCTTCCTCACTAGTAAACCTTCCTCACTAGTAAACCTTCCTCATTAGTAAACCTTCCTCACTAGTAAACTTTTCTCACCAGTAAACCTTCCTCACTAGTAAACCTTCCTCCTCACTAGTAAACCTTCCTCACTAGTAAACCTTCCTCACCAGTAAACCTTCCTTACTAGTAAATCTTCCTCACTATAGTAAACCTTCCTCACTAGTAAACCTTCTTCACTATAGTAACCTTTCCTCACTAGTAAACCTTCCTCACCAGTAAACCTTCCTCACTAGTAAATCTTGCTCACCAGTAAACCTTCCTCACTAGTAAATCTTCCTCACTATAGTAAACCTTCCTCACTAGTAAACCTTCTTCACTATAGTAACCTTTCCTCACTAGTAAACCTTCCTCACCAGTAAACCTTCCTTACTTGTAAATCTTCCTCACTATAGTAAACCTTCCTCACTAGTAAACCTTCTTCACTATAGTAACCTTTCCTCACTAGTAAACCTTCCTCACCAGTAAACCTTCCTCACCAGTAAACCTTCCTCACTAGTAAACCTTCCTCACTAGTAAACCTTCCTCACTAGTAAACCTTCCTCACCAGTAAACCTTCCTCACTAGTAAACCTTCCTCACTAGTAAACCTTCCTCACTAGTAAACCTTCCTCACTAGTAAACCTTCCTCACCAGTAAACCTTCCTCACCAGTAAACCTTCCTCACCAGTAAACCTTCCTCACTAGTAAACCTTCCTCACTAGTAAACCTTCTTCACTATAGTAACCTTTCCTCACCAGTAAACCTTCCTCACCAGTAAACCTTCCTCACCAGTAAACCTTCCTCACCAGTAAACCTTCCTCACTAGTAAACCTTCCTCACTAGTAAACCTTCTTCACTATAGTAACCTTTCCTCACTAGTAAACCTTCCTCACCAGTAAACCTTCCTCACCAGTAAACCTTCCTCACTAGTAAACCTTCCTCACTAGTAAACCTTCTTCACTATAGTAACCTTTCCTCACTTGCTTACAAGTGATACCCGAATACCCACAGCTTTTTTCCAACTCTATGCATATACTGTACCTTCATAGTTTTCTTGTATTTTTCAACCAACTCGTCCATTGTTTTGGTTCTCAGTAAGTCTACCGTATTTTGCCAAGCATTATCAAGACAAGGAATGGCATTAGGATCATTCACTGCTTTAATATACTCCTTTAACAGTCCAGAAAGCAAGCTCCCTTAAATGCAAAATGATGTAATCTGTTTTTCACCTGGCATTATAAAATTTACACTTATGACAATCAAAAAGTCAGAGTTTTCAACACAAAATAAAACCCACAACCTCCCATTTGCCTTGGATAACTCAGAACATTTTCTAAACCTGGTACACTTACCAGTAATCACTGAGCCTTTTTGGTAACCTCGTTTCGGGCCATTTGCATGAACTTTCATGATTAAATGTTCCATGAATGTCTGTACTCCTTCTCTGAACTTAGGGTTGAGATCATCGGTGTGTTTTGCGATGCTTCGCATCACTTCTGAGTCACTGTGTGGGGTTGGAAGGGTCTTGCATTCAATATCGGGGAAAAACGTGATAATAGCTCTACCCACTTCATCACTTTTGCTTGATTTGAATCCTTTACCACGGGTCAATACCTTATAAAAAAGTAGTATTAATAGTATATTGTTCAGGACATTACAATACATTATTTCACATCACATCACTAATGGCTTTATATAACATCACATTACAGTGTATTGCATTGCTTTCCATTCCATTCCATTCTATTCCATTCTGTATTGCACTGCTTTCCATTCCTTTACATTCCTAAATTATGTACATTGTGTTACATGATTCCATTCCATTACATTGCATTACATTACGAAGTTATGTTACATTGCATAATATTACATTACATTACATTATATTACATTGCATTGCATCGCACTGCACCACACCGCATTGCAATAATACATTGCATCACGTTACGTTACATTTCATTTCGTTACATTACATTACATTACGATACATTATACATTATATTACATTGCATTGCATTACATTACATTACGTTACATAATTACAAAGTTACGTTACATTGCACTGTACTGTATTGCACCGCATTGCAATACAATACATTGCATCACGTTACGTTACATTTCATTTTGTTACATTATGTTACGTTACATTACATTACATTATATACATTACATTACATTACAGTTTATAAAACAGGTTTCATTTTCCTTACTATCATATTTTGACATGCCTGTGGGAAGAGCAAAAATATAAGGAGTTGTACCTTTTGTTTGATGTAGTCTGTTGGGTCCATCTCAGTTCCTCCCTCTTCTTCACTTGTAATAAGACTGACATCACGCAGTAGCCAAATGAAATGTGGAAAATACTGCGAGACTTCTCCAACTTCCATATCATGATTTTTTTTAACTTCAAACCCTTCTGCCAGACGAACAAAACAACTAAATCATGCAAAAAGAAAAACAACAACAAAAATATTAATTTACAGTATATAAGAATGGCTGTTGTTTTTCTGAAAGATATATTTATTCTTACTCAAGCTTTTCCAGATCTTTCTTGTATGGAACATTTGTTGAGTTGTAAATGAGGATGGAGGACACAAGGATAGTCAGAACGAGGATTCCAGCGTCTTGGGAAACATTAGCTCCTGGGGCATCTGCATGTGAAACGTATTACAGTAAGAACAACACCAATACCACCAGCAACAGCAGCTGAGCAGCAGCATTGAGCAACACCAATACCACCAGCAGCAACAGCAGCAGCAGCAGCAACAGCAGCAACAACAACAACAACACCAATACCACCAGCTGACCAGCAACAGCAGCAGCAACAACAGCAACAACAACAACAACAACAGCAGCAGCAGCAACAACAGCAACAACAACAGCAACAACAACAACAGCAGCAACAATAACAACAACAACAACACTAATAGCAGCAGCAGCAACAACAATAACAACAGCAGCAACAACAACAACAACAATGACAACATAAACAATAACAGCAACAACAACAGCAACATGCAACAACAACAGCACCAGCAACCAGAACCATTTACACTCAGCAACCAGAACAGCTGCAGCACTACCACCTTTGCGACCACCACCACCAACAACAACATGCAGTAGCACTCCTACAAAAAATGACCAGGCTTTGTAGCCCAATTATTAATTGGCTCATCAATGCCCTCAGTGGCAACAGCAACAACAGCACCACCACCAGAACAGCAGCACCACCACCACCACTCACCACTGCCGCCACCAACAACATGAAATAACACTCCTACAATAAATGATCAGGCTTGTAGCCCAATTATTAATTGGCTTACCAATGCCCTCAGTGGCAACAGCAACAACAGCAGCAGCAGCACCACCACCACCACCACCACCAGAACAGCAGCACCAGAACAGCACCACCACTCACCACCACCAACACCAACAACATGCAATAACACCCCTACAATAAATGATCAGGCTTGTAGCCCAAGTATTAATTATCTTACCAATGCCTTCAGTGTCTAACAAGAGGATAGCTTGTTCATTGCCATTTTTATCTTTTCCTTTAATAATACTTGTTCCCATCCAAATTCCAAATGTCTTTGGATCGAAAGTATGCCCAAGATCAAATGCATCTGCTTCGCCTAGTAATCTAACAATAATAAAAGCTACAAAAAACTGAATAATGCATTTTATAAGTGTATAACATATGTTTTTGGTCAGCTACCGTATAGTGTCGACACACACCTATGGAAAGACTTTTGTGTTTATCCGAGAGTATTTTGTAATTCAAATTATCAAATTTATTAATAATTCATAAGGAAGAGTCAAGAGAAATTAATATTTAATCAATATTTGTAAATACTGCTAAAATAACGAAACCATTAATATAAAGTATAAACCATGCAAGCATAAAGTTAATATAACAATAAAAACTCCTGAAAACAAACCATTATTTATGTGTAAACAGTAATACTAATCACTGAAATAAGGCAATAAGTAAAAAGTACAGAAAGTCGGAACCCTTGTCTACGACGACTCACGTATCGAAAAAAACAGTCTTCTTCCTTGTCTTCCTTTTAAATTCATTGACGTTTTTTTCTTGGAACTTTATTTACTTTGGAAGGATGTTATTTTTTTCTCGCAACCACGGTATTTAAAGTGTTCTTGGAAAAAATGTCATTCATTCTAGGATACCCCTATAGACAATGTCTTCAAAATAACTTATTTAGTTCCGTTCACAATGACATTGCGATTTAATATTCATCTCCTCCACATCGCCGCGAATTTTTACACAATTTGCAACAATTCTTTACAGAGACCTACAGACAATTCTTACATTATTACATACACCACGGGCATACGCGAAAACGAAAGAGCATTTAATTTCGTTTTAAAATCGAAACAGAGGTTCTTTATTTCGCTTTATAGTTTATGGAAAGCAAATTGAAAATGCAAAATCTTTGAAGTATGCGACAAATGCTAAATACGCTGTTATGGACAATCATTTAATTGCCAGCTTGTTTAACCTGCGTAAATGCTTGCATCAGCACCACTTCTATTGCCAGACATGCAGTAAATGTAAATCCTAGTTGCTGTTGGTTGGTCAAGAATATTGGTTGGTCAAGAATAGTCAATCAAAATTTCAATTAGGAGGCGCTTTCTGCTGGGAAAACCCTGGACAAGCACGACTTCATACAAGAAATCATTTGGCAACTCAACCCACTATAATAAGTAAACTCTTGTAGCATAAGACTTGTACACTTGTATCCTAAGCTCTACGTACCTTGACAAAATATAAGACTTGCCCGTGCGCATTGGACCACATATAGCAAGAACAGCGACCGGTAAATCGATCGCGCTGAGCAATTCCAAAGCTTCGGGTACAACATACAGACTTGAACGTTGAACATTCGGGTTCTTTACGATGCTTTTCGACGCTAGATCATATTTATGATCGTTGGGCAACACCAGAGGAATCGAAGGGCCGTATCTTCCTCCCTTGTCTGGGATGATTTGTACGACCTCGTAGCCGTTTTTTAAATGACTTTTCATATTCGAAGACGACATTTTAAATGGACTACAGTCTCCTGAAGATACCTTTCAGTTTCTGCGCCTCCGCCAATTCACAACCTTTGCCTTGCCAGTCCAGACGTGATCTTGTACTGGGCTGTGATAAAAAGGATATATCTGGCAAGATTCCTTGAACTCTGACTGATTTATGTAATTCTGCTGCAAAATAATGCCACCTACAATTTATTCACATGCGGTCTTTATTCCGTGTAAGTGCACCGGAACGAAAGGAAGAATAATGAGCTTTTCCTTTAGAATTTAACCTTTCGTTTTGCTTGCCAGGAAGTAACAAGACATACAAAAGTATAAAGTCACACAGCGGGGAAATCCCCCAAATCTTCCTCATTAAAATATTTTCAATATGTTTTCTCGCTTTGAAGATGTAAGGAAATAGTACTCCCAGTACATACAGCTTTCAGATCAGTAAGATTAACATCATTTAAGGATGTTGACTTGGCATATGAAACTCACGTATTTAGAAATTAAAACGAAAGCGCCGTTTCCGCATCTTCCGCGAATTGATGAGGTCATCTATTTTCGGTTTTATTTTTGATTACTAATTAAGTTATCACGCGAGTCTCATCAAATCTGTGTTGTCATGCATTATTGCGAAAGCTTTTACCAGGAAACCTGAAATTCTATTTAACGCAAAAAGTTTAATCAGACCTGTTTCGATCCAACGACGCAAACAAAACATGGAGAACTTTGAGAAGGTGTCGTTGTTTTCCGACAAAGCTAGCTCTGGTGTTGAAGTAAAACCGACATCGTTGCCACTTATTCTTCCCAACAATGTCAAATATGACCCACAAACGGCTAGAGTGACACACTTGCCAGCTGTTCAACGAACACATTTAGAAATCGTTCCTTCGACTGCGGCACTTTTGTCTCAAGTACGTGAACCTATCGCTGTGTTATCCATTACTGGCATGGCAAGAAGTGGAAAGTCGTATGTTTTATCTCGAATTCTTGGTTCATCAGATGCATTCAAACTGGGACACAGTATGGATCCGGAGACGTTTGGTATATGGATTGCAACACAGGTGAGACAAAGAAGAATCTTGCTTTCAAAACGAAAATGTCAGGGTATAATTATCGATACGTTTGTGGACCATATTTAATTAATATTTATTTGAGCTTTCGGCCGGCCATTAGGGCAATAACCAATATGTATATATAGAGAGAGCAATAAATAATATGTTGCTGAAGGCCTAAAAGTCCCTAGCCTGCATGCTTGTTCAATATTGAAAGTGATAGTAGATTATACAAAAAGAAAGTAAAATTATATTGAGACGATTTCATTTCCCCGAGCCCACGTTCCCCTTACCCAGCGGGCGGGAACGAGAGGCCCTGCTCAGTTCACTGTGTTCATCAGCCAATGAAATATCGATGTGAAACGGATTATCCCAGAGTCCCTCGTTTCCCGGGTGGGGAACGTGGGCTCTGGGAACGAGATTGGTATTAATGTATTATCTCAAACTCTTTAATAATTCATAGTTCATTCAATCACCTGATCGAAGTTGGATACTATTAGATGAAAACCGGTGTTCATCTAATTCTTAAGATCTTAATTATCTATGCAAAATAAACAAGTTGCTGTATGAATAAATTTTACACACACTCATGAATAAAATCTCATGAGGGTTTATTTTAATTGTATTTTTCAATTGAAATCGCTCGATTGAGATGCCATATCAACAACTCGTTTATCGTGTTTCATCATGGGAATCCAAACACTCGAAAGCAATAAAACCACATGGCCTTCGGCCTCGTGCTTTCATCATGTTTTCTCGTGTTTGGATCCCCTGATGAAACCATAGGTGTAGAGTTTTGTTTTCATCTAGGGGGGCTGAAGTGCTGAACAGGGCCTTTCTAAGAATTTTCTCATGGGGCGTTTACAAAAAGGGACTTCTAGGGGGGTCTGGGGGCATGCTCCCTCAGAAATTTTTGAAATTTATAGTCTTGGAAATGCCATTTCCTGCATTCTGAGGGGTGATTTTTAAGAATATTGAAGGTCATGAAAATGGTCATAAAAACTAGTTAAAATACAACAGGGTTGACTTATCACTGTATATGGGTGCTTTTGGCTGACAGGAATGAGGCTGTAACAGTTACTTTAGCCTAATGGGTAACCTATAATTTGTGAATGGTGATTGATGAGTCAGTTGCTGCAATTGAGCTTGCCCCCTCCCCCCCCATTGAGATTTCTCCTGGGGACTAAAGCCCCTTAGCCCCCCCCCCCCTACTCTACGCCTATGGATGAAACACTCAAACTTGTTATTGATATATTACATCGACATCGTGCTAGAACAATCAACTAACATTTCAAGCAGAACCTTTCATCAGAGTAAAATGTAAAAAGTAAAATTTCACACATTTCACTCTGATGAAGGTTGAGATGTCAGTATTTCATTAATAAAACTAATCTCAGCAGTTTGTCACCTTTTCACTTTGTAATTCCTATTTTAGGTGCTTAAAAAGGATAATTTCACGATTGTTCTGGTCGACACCGAAGGTATCGATGCTGCATCCGCTGAAAAAAAGAACGACATCTCGCTCTTGGTGTTAACTATACTACTCAGTTCTTATTTCATCTTTAACACCATATCCGTTCCAAAGCAAGCTCAACTGGAGGACTTAGAGTAAGTTGGTGAACTGATTTTTGGTCACAACTACTGTGTATCTTGATCACTGACCTACAGTGGCGTAGCTACACCCGGGCCTACCCGGGCCTGTGCCCGGGTGAAACCTGCGTGTGCCCGGGTGAAATATTGCAGACAGATCTAGCTCTCATTATATAGGCAAAGTAATTTAAGTATAGAGTATAGCCACTAGGAAGATTATATATAAGTTTACTGTTACAAACTGACTATAAAATCATGATTTTCACTGGTTTTTATTTTATCTTTTTTGTTGTTAAAATTGCCCCCAAAATGCAGGAAATAGCATTTCCGTGGTGTAAAAAATCAAAAATTTCCTGGGGGAGCATGTTCACACCCCAGAGGTTTCCCGCATGTTTGGCGCTCTGAACTGCCACTATACCAATCGGACATACTGTACTTCAAAATTGGTGGCTACGGCCCTGTAACTGTAAATCACTGTAATAACAAAAAAAACACCAGAGAATGTTGAGACCTGTGCCCATGTTGTGCCACATGACATCTGCTTCCTGGCTACGCCACTGCTGACCTATATATAACTACAGGGCCATCCTCAGAACATTTTGCAGGGAGAGTGTATGTTCAATTTTTCCGACTGCCACATAATCGTCATTCGTCAATACCACTGATCTCTGTAGTCAGTGCTAGTACTCGCAGAGTCTGGCCGCTGGTGGGTGCTGACTGAAATCTCTTGTCTGTCGACTAGAACGAATAAAGCAATTCTTGGAGGGGTGTCCCCCCGCCCACCCACCCCCGTAGCTCCGACCCTGTATAACTGGATGGCGGGTCCAAAAAGTGACCGAAAAAAGATGGCCGAAATATGCGTCATTTCTCTCGTCGAAAAACGTCTTTAGGGTAAACCGGTAAACGTCTTGATGGCATCGTAGGATAAAGGGATAAAGGACTGGGTGGCTAATCATCCTTACTTGCAGCCATTGGCTGAATTGCGAAGGACGCAGATCAACGTGGCCGTGTCGAGGCATATCAAAGGCGCTTCAAGCAGCCGCCAACGACACAGTTCAGACCACGGATCACAGCTAAGATGTTAGGTGTTGATTTTATGGAGGGAGGAAAACCGGAGAACCCGGCGAAAAACCCTCGAAGCACAGGAGAGATCAACTACAACTCTACTCACATGAGTCCAAGCCCGACAACGGGGTCATTCCCAAGCGGTAACCCATCCAAGTACTAACCCCGTCTAACTGGGCTTAACTTTTTGGTGAGAGGCAGCGCGCTAACAGCACACGCCACCCGTAGCGCGCGTATTTTTGGTAGCGGCCGCGCCCACAGGCCGACCAATTCAGTTATAAATTCATTTATAAGAAAAAGGTCAGCAGTTACTATTATGGGAGAGAGGTTTGACCGCCATCTTGGATTGGTCACTTTTCCCCGTCATTGATATGGGGCACCTGCTACAGTCCAGTTGTATATTGGTCAGTGGCCTATGAAACGAAAATTAAATCTGTCTCATTTGTAAGAACACTTAAAATGACAACGTAACATTTTTTACAATTTTTCGTTTTCTCAGTTCGTTTCTGAGATATCTCAGTTTGTTTAAAATATGCAAATTTTAAAAACATCTTGACGTCACACGCGCGTAATGAGTTTTCAGAGAAGGTTATATATCTTTGTTGTTGAAACATTTCCCATGCCTTCTAACTGTGAAAATACTTAGCGTATGTTAATCGGCAATGACCTATTGTCTTTGGTTTTGCAATGTTGTGGTCGACGAGGGTTAAATCCGATGTTGAATCTTGTTTAGCTACTCACAGTCTGATCCTTAATTAAATACTGTCGAACTAAATTCCTTTCTTTAAAGGCGGTTTTCCACTAGGCGAAAAATGTCGCGCGAAGCGACATTTTCTTTTGTCTCGCAAGCTCTCGAGTGGAACTAATTAGCCAAGACAAAAGAAAAATGTCGAGTCGGTCGACAAATGTCGCCTAGTGGAAAACCGCCTTAAAGGCGCCTTTATGCATGAGTTTAGTAGAATTCGAAAGTGCTACGGCTCTGGTTCACATAAACTTTCGAATTCTCCCACCTCACTCTTGTGGTTACATAAACTATAAGAGTATCTTGTTTAAATACACTTGCAGATGTTTTGTTCAACTGGTCAGTGGCCTCAGGGTAAATCGTGAAGGACATGAAGATTACACTAACTTTCCCACAGTATTCCCAGATTTTCTTTGGCTCCTTCGTGACGTGAACTTGACTCCAACTGACGAGAGAGGAAACGAAATCGATGCAAAAACATACCTAACGGTACTCAGAGTTAATAAAAATATTATTAAACATCATAACATTTTAAAACCACAAAAACTGGTTATGTAAACGGGGTCTACCGGACGAATTTGAGACCAGTCTCGAATTCGTCCTATTTCGCCGTGTACATAGGCGAAACCGTACTAATTTGAGACTGGTTCCGAATTCGTCCGGTGTTTTCCGCTAGGCGGAATTTTGCGCGCGGAGCGGAAATTTTCTTTGTCTTGTGATTTCTCGGGTGGAACTAATTAGAAAAGACAAAGAAAAATTCCGCTCCGCGCGCAAAATTTCACCTAGTGGAAAACCGGCTTAATGAATTCTTCTTCCACGGTTTTCCTAGGAGAGACTGCTAAAGTCTAGCGGAGGCTTTGAGGAGAAAAAGAGCGACAAAGTTGCTCGTGCTATCAAGATGTTTTTCCCATCAATTGACTGTGTGACATTACCCGTGCCTTCGGATGACCCCGAGGTCATGCAACACGTGGAAACAAACCAGGATAAACTGTCACAAACGTTCAATGATAGTCTAGATCAAGTGATCAAGCACATTCTTGCTAACACGCGGCCGAAAGTTGGATACGACAGAGGTATACATGTTCACTGAAGTGAACTCGTTTACATATTATAGTATTAAAAAATCATAGAAGACGAAGAAATACATTCTCGTCTCGTACTTTCAACCTGCTTGGATGTATTTAGAAATCGGAGGCAGACTATAATAGTATGTTGGATGTAATATATCATACACTCGGAGGAGTGTTTCATCAGGACTTATCCAAACTTCGAAGTGTTTGGATATCTTGATGAAACACTCCTCCGAGTGTATGATATAGCTAGCATCTCAAACAAATCAGTATTTTAAGAGAAAATCGGGGTAAAAGTTTTTAATTTATGTAATTTCTTCCTCCGATATCCAAACCACCGACACGGTGCTGATTTTCTTTGTGTTTTCCTCATGAATTATTAATGAATTTGAGATATATTACTTGAAAACTCCGGGCTTACTGTGTTATTATTATTAATTAACATTTGTATCTAACGGATACTGGAGAAACAACAATAGGACTCAAGGTCCCTTACATTATTCTTCAAACTAGGGAAACTATAGTGTTGATTTTGCAGAGGGAGGGAAACAAGAGAACCCGGTGAAAAACCCTCGACATAAAGCTAAGGTGGTCACCCATCCAAGTACTAACCTTATTCGACCTGGCTTAACTTCAGCGGTGAGAAACAGCACGGTAAAGCCTGGTTCTCATGTTTGCCGATGGTCGCCGTTAACAGTGGCGGACACTTGACGAAATATTGGGGGGGGGGGGGGGGGGGGAGTGCCAAAGGCACGAGCCTTTTAGGGGGGTGCGGGAGCATGTCCCCCCGGAGAATTTTTAAAATTTGGATCTCTGAAATGGCATTTGCAGCATACTGAGAACACATTTTGTAAAAAATTTTAGGTTTTCAAAACACTATTTTAATGGTGCATTTTGTTATAAATCATAAAAAAAACAACATTTCAGAGAAAATATTCTAGATGATTATCTACATTTGTGAACGGAATTGCAAGGTGGTTTAATTAACACGCCAATGACAATGTAAAACTTATTCGCTAAGCGAGTGAAATCTACATATTTCTTTTAAAATAAATAAATATCAGAATTTGATCAGTCTATGCATAGTTCGTCTATGAGTCCGTTCTGCGCACGCTTTTGTTTCGTTAACATATTCTATTCTCGTACAAATAAAAGTAGAAATTCTACTTTTATTTGTACGAGAAACATGTTTATAGGCATGAAAACTTTCTTTTGCTTCCACTTTTCAAAATGAAAGCTTCAGCTAAAATTATTGGGCGGGATAAAATTATTTTGAACGCATAGTAATTACACACGGAGTTATAGATAAAAACTATGCTGGGAGACTTTCATAAATAACGTATGATCTCTATGCTATCGAATTTCTCTAGATACTTACGTGACGGGTTCTCAGCTGGCCTGCATGCTGGAAACTTACGTCAACGCAGTCAACTCTCCTGATGCCATTCCTGTTATCGAGACAAGCTGGGAAACATCGCTGAGGATTCTAGCCGATCGCTTTCATAAAGAAGCTGTTGATATTTACAAACAAGGCATGACTGCTGCCTTAAATGATAAAGGGGAGGAACCGATTGAGGCCGACGGAGGTAATACAGCAAAATGTTTTTGCTAAAGTCCGGCATACACTGAGAAAATTTCCGAAACAAGTTACCGAAACAAACTTTCCAGTATTTGTTGAAACAGTGGCGTAGCCAGGGGGGAGCTGTGGGAGCCGCGGCTCCCCCCCTTTTGATATAAAACAACAGACATGTAACTACAAAACTGATGCAATATGCCATTGAGGAAATAAACTGTAAACAGTGTATTCAATCTACTGAGTGTATGCATTTTGAGTATCTATGTGACGTTTGCGTGTTTTGAGTATTTTATATGACGTTTTTTAACCTTCAGAGTCTGTAAAATGTACTAAAATCTTCCTCCAAAAGCTAGGAAATGGCATTTCAGCGACTCTCGAGTTTCAAAATTTCCCTGGGGAGCATGCCCCCGGGCCCCTAACAATTTATTTTGATTTCGGCTCCCCCACTTTCGCAGTCCTGGCTACGCCACTGCGTTGAAAAGTTTCCGAAACTCTGTTTCAGAAATCAAGTTTCCCTGATTAGAACACTGTTCTATCTTTTGAAACAAGTTTCGGAAACGTTTTCGAAAATGTGTTTCGAGACTTGTTTCAGTGTATGCCGAGCTCATTTACCTAGATTGTGTAAACGAATCAAGGCGGAAGCTAACAACTTTTGTTTTCTTTGCTCAATGGTACTAACCCAGATGGTGAAAATACGCTCATGAGATTACACAGAAAATTTTACAACTTGGCGCAGGAGAACGTGAGGAAAGGACTTGGACCACTGTGCAATGAAATTGAACAAGCAAAGCTTATGAGTCGCTTACAACAAGCGGTGTTTGGTTCCAAGGGTATGTTCTTGATTGTTCTTGTATTTTCTGTTGTTTATACATGCATGTGTAGAAAGTGTGCAACTCCAATAATGTAACAATAGCAGACACAACAAGAGCAGCAGCAACGACGACAACAACAACAACAACAGCAGCAGCAACAACAACAACAACAACAACAACAACAACAACAACAACAACAACAACAACAACAACAACAACAACAACAACAACAACAACAACAACAACAACAACAACGACGACGACGACAACAGCATGTCGGCAACAACTGAAGCAGCAACAACGACAACAATAGCAACAGCAGCAACAACAGCAACAATAATAACAACACAACAGCATGTCAGCAACAGCAACGATAGAAACGGCAACGAGTCACGACAACAATAACAGCAGCAATAACAACAGCAACAACAACAACAACAACAACAACAACAACAACAACAACAACAACAACAACAACAACAACAACAACAACAACAACAACAACAACGACGACGACAACAGCATGTCAGCAACAACGACGACAATAAATTAGCAGCAGCAACAGCAACAATAACAACACAACAGCATGTCAACAACAACGACAATAACAACAAAATTAACTTGATCAGAAATTTAACACTTTTTAAGGCCAGAAAGATCTTGTCTCGATATTAAAAATTCATACCCTAAAATAAGAATTTTTCAGGATCTGCCGACACCCATCAGCATCAGCATAAATAATCAAATTCTCATATCAAAAACCAAACTGAAAACGCGGCCGCTTTTTATCCAGTCTTCTGACTTTTTATCTTTTTTTCAGAAAGGACATCAAACACGGAAAACGCTTCTGGTTTGTTTCACGAATTCTGGCGAATAAATTTCGAGAAATCCATTTCATACTGCCAGCGTCTTCGAGATAGATTGTATGAACCAATAGGGAAGAGAGTCTCGAATGAGGACAAAGATTACACCTATGAGCAGTTAAAGGAGGATCTGAAAAAAATCGATGTGGACTACAAGGAGAGAAGTAAAGGACCGGCAAAAGAAAAGGTGTACGCGGAATTTATGCAATTCGTAAAATCAGAGGAAAAGACATTCGCCAAGCTGGAAAATTTCAGGAAGGAAGAATTCGTGGAACAGCAAAGGTCAGCGGAGATATCCACGAAATTGGAGGACATGTACGAGGAGCAACAGCGATTGGAGACATTGATGGTTGAAGAAATGGAGCAGAATATGAGGCAAGCGGAGAAACTGAGGACGGAGTATACTGAAAAAGTTGATAAAATGAAGGAAGAGGAAAGGTACGTGAAATAGAGCAACATCTTGATTTTACTACCAGCCATTTCAATATTGTGAATAGTTTTAAATTCATTGTTATTAGAAAAAATAGTATAGCAATTATTATAGCTATAACTTTAATAGTTATTGTAATTGTTGTAATTATAATTCATTCTAAATCAAATTTAATTCTAACTGTTATAGTAATTCTAAATATTCATTCTTATTTTAATTAGAATTCAATTGATGGTATCGAAAAAGATGGTGTCGGTATATTTAACCACAATGCTTTGCGACCTCAAGTAACAACTAAACATTGTTTGTCATGCTAAGATGGATTAAGTAAGCAAGAACTTCTTTCCTACCAAAGTTGATACTTTTAAAACCATATCTTCCAATAATTCTGCAAGAAACAATATTTACTGCACGCAAAGCAGTGGTTAAATGTACAAGTCGCCATATTTTTCGGTACTGTCATTTGCAATTACTATTGTTCTAAATATTGTTGTAAATATCGTTATCTACATCAATAATTCATGAAGAAAATTCAAAAGAAATTAATGTTTAAACAGGTGGTGTAAATCGGATACAAATTCGTCCTGATTTACATAAACTTTCCGATCGATTTTCTCACCTTAAACAACTTATATCGTAAAGATTGTTAATAAATATAAACAATTAGAGGTGTGAATTGGATAAGTTGTATACAATTTTTGAATTTATTAAATTTGCCACTTAACGTGTGGCAGGGGAGAGGAACAGAACTTTCGTCCCAATTGACACCAAACTCCTATGTGTAGACAACTAATACCTAGGTGTTGATTTTACGGAGGGAGGAAAACCGGAGAACCCGGCGAAAAACCCTTGGAGCACAGGAGAGACCAACTAAACTCTACTCACATAAGTCCCAAGCTGGCGGAGTACGGGGTTATTCCCTAAGGGTCACCCATCCAAGTACTAACCCCGTCCGACCGGGCTTAACTATTGGTGAGAGGCAGCGCCCTAACAGCACACGCCATCCGTGCTTGCGTCCGAACTGGATAGGATTTACAACAATATTCGCGTCCGAACTGGATAGGATTTACAACGGCTCTTATTGTAAATGCCCATACAGCGTTACCGTTTATATTATACATATATATATATATATATATATATATATATATATATATATATATATATATATATATATATATATATATTACTAATTACAATTGTCATAATTGAAATTATTATAAATATAACTATTACATTAAAATAATTATTAAATTATCATTATTATGTTAATTTTCTTCAGGGAGGCTTACGTAAAACAAATGAGTGCAGAGACTGAACGAATGCAACAAAACATGATGGCGAATATGGCGATGTTAAAAGAAATGGCTGACAAAAACAAGCAGTTTGTCGAAGACAGTGTAAAAATGGCGCAACAAGAGCGAAAGCAAGAGCGAAAACAGATGTTGGATGTAGTGAAAGCCATGCAAGAGAAAAACGCCCGAATAGCCAAAGGTATAGTCAAATTGGCACACCACTCAGGACCTTCTTATTTGAGCATTATTGTGTAGTTTATAGAATCAGCATACTTTTTATGAGAATTTGGGGGTTGAAAAAATATCAAAAGATAAAAAGAACTCATAATTATAAAGGCAGGTATGCTACAAAAATGTGATATAAGTTGTGTGTATAGACGAAATCGGAGTTTCGACTGCGCATACAATCTGAGTCAGGATAAAACGTAGTTCATTTATAACACGAGGCTGAAGCAGCCGTAGTAAACATAACATTTCTGATTTCAGAAACTTTTTAATGTTTAGGTATTCTATAAGGATAAAATTTGCTTATCGATTATCCTTGACAATAATCCTAAACGTAGTGTCTAAAAATAATGAACTCAAAACATGAAAAAACAGTCCCAGCCTATGTTATCTTCCCGTTATGCTTTAATAGACACGATGTAATTTGCATAGCGGCCCAAACTGAATAGGAAACTAATTTGCATGTGGGCCTAAATGAAACTACGATTTGGTGTATACATGTTAGTACATGTGGTACGTTTGCAAGGTTGGTGTGATGTAACAGACGTTTGGTGGACGTTCGTCAAGCTCAATTACACAGAAAAGATTTCTGAGCCCCATGCAAGGTTCGAACCTGCAACCTTCTAATGACCAGTTAGACGTTCTAACCATTGAGCCACTCAGGCTCAGATGGAGAGCTAAGGTTGCAAATTCATAGTCAAGTGGTAGCGTTTGCATATGAGATGTAGTTAATGTGATATGATAGGTTGTACATACATTTATTATATGACCAGGCGGTCCACTGAGCGGTCGGAAACCAGCAGTACGGACCGCTCAGACTCTTCATGAGTGATAACGAAGCTGAATAAACGTTTATTTTGAGCTCTTTTAAGCCACAGTAAGTAGAAAACGATTTCGTTCTTTTTTTCTTTGTATTTAGCAAATAAAAAGTTTGAGAAGCCTTTTCAAGCTGGCTCTGTAGGTTTAAATTCATAATTTACTGGCCTCGTTGTTCAAATGATGTAAACAGCTAAAATTTTACGGCTCTTTTTGTTTTATGGCCATTATAATAAATAACTTCTTGACCGAGCTTGTTCGGTCCGCACAGAAGGATATTGCTCTCGTTCTTTTTTCGCTTCGGCATGAACCTCGCCTTCGGCTCGGTCCATACAAGCGAAAAAAGAACTCGATCAATATCCTTCTGTACGGACCTCACGCTCGGTCAATAACATATATGTAGTGCACTTAGGAGCACATATGACATTTGCAACCTTAGCTCTCTATCTGAGCCTCAGTGGTTCAATAATTAGAGTGTCTAACCGTGGTGGGGGCTCAGAAATCTTTCCGGAGTAATTGAGCTTGACGAACGTCCACCAAACGTCTGTTTATATGCTACAAAAATGCTGAATTCGCCATATTTACAGTAACCAAGGCAAAATTTGCTTGTGTTCAAACAACATTTTCGTTTTGACGTACCACTCGAAATCTCTTAAAGGCCTGGCCAAACGTTTTCAACATTTCATTCAACATCGTTCAACATTGTTGAATTCATCATGTTGAAAGCGTTTGGCCACCCCTGTTGAATGATGTTGAACGTTGTTGGATGGTGTTGAATGATGTTGAACGAAATTTGAACATTTTCAAATTTTCATTCAACATTTCTATTGTTCTCAAAATGTTGAAAGGTGTTGAACGCATTTGGCCACATTTCATTTAACTTTGTTGAGCAGAGACATGCGCCATGCGGGATATTGTCGATTCCGGCTTTTGTGGTAGCCCGCGTTCAATTAATTGTCATTCATGAATGTTGAATGATGTTGAATTCATTTGGCCACTCGTGCTTTCAACATCGTTCAACAATGTTGAATGATAGTTAGTTTCAGAAATTGCAGCTTGATGTTAGTAATAATTGTCAGTTGTTTGCTGTACAAGCTGTGTTAGTAATACTCAGAAAAAAATTATTACTAACATCAAGCTGCAATTTCTGAAACTAACTAACAGTGTTTAACTGCATGGAAACTTACTGTTACAACGCGACTTGTAGACCAACAAGTACTTGTAACCGAGCGGTTAAGACTCGTTCCTGGAGGACTGGGCACAGTCTAAGGTATAAGTACCTTAATTAACCTTGCTCCGCTATCTTAGTTCTAGTGGCTCAATGGTTAGAGCGTCTGGCTAGCATTCAGAAGGTTGTGGGTTCGAGTCCCGCTTAGAGCTCAGAGTTTTTCCGAGTATTACTAACTAACACAACTTGTACAGCAAACAACTGACAATTCTTATTTTCCCGCACAGAGATGGCTGAAAAGGTGAAAGTCAAGAAAAGCCCTTTGGAAGAAATTGGGAATTTCATTGGGAAAGTTACATCACTGGTAAACGTTTTTGGATCAATGAGGAAAATGCCAACAGCACTACCAAAAGCGCCGAGAAAATAATGGAGCCTTAAGTCTCAAAAAAGTCTCATCATTTTAAATTTATCCACATTATTTTAAATTGTTAGTTGGCATTTTAAAATGTTATCTATTAAATTTTTTCACCACAGTAAACTACATTTAACTTATAACATAACATAACGTTTGTTTTTATTGTGACTCATTAACAAGCCTGTCACAGTCCACGGTGTAATTTTTCTGTTACTATTTATAAACTGACATTTATTCATCTCATCTTAGCGTTCCGTGTATTCGGTCGCGATGAAGTGGCTTGAAGCTTAGCGTGTCGTCGTCGTTGAGCTTCTAAGCGTTTTTTCTCAATTTGATCTTTGGAGTACGTGGTTTTCTGCGTTTTAGAAGAACTTGCGGTCGGGAGAGCCTTGTCAGAACTTGTTTTACAAGTTTTGGAACTTGTTTTACAAGTTTGTTTCGTAGAGGGCACAGTTGCTGGTATTGTGGCTTCGCTAAATGATTCTACGAAAAAACAAGACATCAATAATCCTATCTTGTATTCTCTAATTAGCACCATCTCTCTAATTAGCGCGCTCTCTCTCTAATTAGCGCCTTGTCTCTAATTAGCGCCTGGTCTGTAATTAGTGCCTTGTCTCTAATTAGCGCCCTCTAATTTAGTACCTTCTCTAATTAGCGCGTACCCTCTCTCTAATTAGCGCCCTCTCTCTAATTATCGCCTTGCCTCTAATTAGTGGCTTTTCTCTAATTAGCGCCCTCTCTTAAATTAGCGCCCTCTCTCTAATTATATTGCCATTCTCTAGCGCCCTGTCTCTAATTAGCGCCCTGTCTCTAATTAGCGCCCTCTCTAATTAGCGCCCTGTCTCTAATTAGTGCGTTGTCTCTAATTAGCGCCCTCTCTAATTTAGTACCCTCTCTCTAATTAGTGCCCTCTCTCTAATTATCGCCTTGCCTCTAATTAGTGGCTTCTCTCTAATTAGCGCCCTCTTTAATTATCGCCATCTCTCCAATTAGCACCCTCTCTCTAATTAGCGCTCTGTCTCTAGCGCCCTGTCTCTAATTAGCGCCCTCTCTAATTAGCGCCCTGTCTCTAATTAGCACCCTCTCTAATTAGCGCCTTGTCTCTAATTTGCGCCTACTCTCTAATTGCCGCACTCTCTCTAATTAGCGGACTCAAAAATTAGCGGACTCAAAAATTAGCGCCTTGTCTCTAATTAGCACCATCTCTAATTAGCGCCCTCTAATTAGCGCACTCTAATAACACCCTCTCTAATTAGCGCCCTTCCAAATTTGCAGCCGTCCCCGGATAGCGTTATTAGAGAGCTTAAAGTGCCACTAACCCCAAAAAATTTTTTTCGCAAATCTAAAAGCCCTTATTGAGTGGATTAGTCCAGTGAATAAATTATTGGTATTGGACATTTCTTTGGTCTTCTGTAGACCACCAAAGTTGCAAAAATTGGCATATGCATGTCCCATGGCGGAGTAGGAAAGGGAATGGGTATGTTCCTGGTGTTACGTAACACAAGCCAAACAAGGAGCTCATTTGAGCTCTGTCCGCTGAATGCATAGAATTTTTACATTGAGTTAGTTGGGAAAATGACTTTTCAACTCAAAAAATTCTATGCAATCACCAGACAGAGCTCAAAGAGTTCCTTGTTTGACTTGTGTGACGTAACACCAGGAATATACCCATTCCCTTTCCTACTCCGCCATGGGACATGCAGATGCAACTTTGGACGTCTACAGAAGATCAACGAAACGTCCAATACCAATAATTTATTAACTGGCCTAATCCACTCAATAAGGGCTCTTAGATTTGCGAGAAAAAGTTTTTGGGGTTAGTGGCACTTTAAGCATAGAGGCGTTTTAGAGCCACGGACGGCGATTGAATTCAATAGCATTTTGCATTCAAAACAATGATAATGAGCAATTTAAAATTCCAAGAGCAAAGAGAACGCCGTCGTCGTTCTACACAAGACGTCACTGAGAGCATTTTCACGTTCTTGAGACGACGGGAACTTCTAGAACGTTGAGCCGCCCCTCATCGTTGTTTTACTACAATGAGACATACTTTTAAAGTAGACTGAAACTTGTATTTTAAGGGGGATAATTTCATTACATCACACTGACACAATATAAAATAAAGGAATAAAGATGAAATGTAAGCTTATAAGCTAACAGTTTGGATATGTGATTATTCATAGCCTTTGTTTTGGGTAAAAAAAGTCTTTTCAAAGAATACGCGGTTCAGTAGTTCTGTATTGTATTCCTGTTCTTCCGGTCACCGTCCGTGTCTCCAAAACGCCTAATATGCTTAAGCTCTCTATTATAAATAAGCGCTGCGTCCCCGCGCTTATTAGATTATTCTTACCATCAAAATTGAAGTCCTCCAACAATGCGGCAAAGTTATCTCCAGAGAGAAGATCCTCGACGTCACCGGATAGCGCTGTTGAATCGACCGACACAGATTTCTTGTTATCTTTCAGACGGCTATCCCCGTCAGAGCAATGTTTTGCCGGGGGCGTATTCTTTCTTAAAGAAGACACCCCGATATTTTGTCGCTTTGATTTCGCGTCAAGTTTTGTTCCAAGATGCGTTGAATTTTCTGGTCGACATCTAAGAGGGGACACCGAGGTAGAATTCGGCAAGAAATTCGAGCGCATTTTGCTAGAAGAATAATTGTTCTCATTAGATTTCTTATTAAGGCTCAATGTTCCAGTCCTCTTATTCAGGGTACTCTTCTCTTGCTTTTTATCTCGATACTCGACAACCGACGATTTGCATTGCCTTAACCCCGACGATGTCTTCGGGCTTTTGTCGTGTCTTTTCGGAAAACGGCCAGGGCTTGGCTTCTTTTGAATCAGTTGATCGATATCTTTTGAACCATTTTGGCAATGACCAACTTCACGGGACGCTATTACCGACCTGCTTTTATCATTGTCTTTAATCTCTGTAAAACGTTTTAGCTTGTCCACCGAAACGCTTTCCTGTGACAGTTCGAAATCTTGAGCAGCTGACTCGAGGAGAGAATCATCTTCACTAAAATTAACTTCCCATTTATCGTCCTCAAATATCGCCCCTTGGGAGTGTCCCGTGGACGGGATGTGACTGTCACGCGGTTTTCCCGCGGTTTCTTGATCTCCGGATAACTCCTGAGTCTCCGGAACAAATATCACGGACGAGGGACTAAAACCAAATTTGGGTCCAGGGGGTCCTGGGTCGTCGAGGGATCCCTTTCCGGAGCTGCTCAGTTGACACGTCAGAATAAGCGCATCCATGTCATCTTCCGTCCACTCGAAACTATCCTCCACAAGGCGTTCGGGGTCATTCGTATCCGATTCGGGAGCAATTTGAGTGGATGTTTGTTGTTTCGGTAAGCCCTTTTGTTCGATCGAATAAACAACCTCATCGCAATCTGACCTATATATATATATACCAAATAGAAGTAAAATTAATACTTTTTTTTTTAAATTTACAGTTTATAAAGATAAAGCAAAAAGGTGGTGAACTACCGAAATATTTTTTTTAAACAAAATATTAACGTTTCGAGGGGAGCCCAAACACTGCTTACGCGGCACTCTACTTTTTTATTACTACACATGAATCTGTTCTGATTGGATAATTTGCGCCACGTGACACGATGTTACGTCATGGCAACGCTCAGCCATGCGTTATTACTCGTGCGGTAAATTTAACAACATGTGGATATTAAAGCATGGTTGCCGAATTTTTGAAATTGTGAAGCTATACCAAGGAATGCTAAAGATTGAACAGCTCTATCTAAACCGTTAGTTTAGCTTTAAAAAATGGTAAGACTATAGGAGACTCGTTCTTAAGCGAGGAAATTTAAGCAAAGATGCCTTATAAATGTTCAGCAAGATTGTCGCTCATTTCGCAAGCGTAAATTTCATATCCAGTGTACCCAATTTGAATATTAAAATGTTTAAAGCACTCTTTGTTCGTGTGTTATTGGGATGTTACATTCACTGCTCGTTCACTAACAACAAACTCGTAATTAAATACTGCACTTGGCTTCCCCTTAAGCAGTATTTCATTTCTGTTCTTTGTTAGTGAACTCGTGGATGTAAATCACAATAACACACTCACGTGAGTGCTTTAATCCATAACAGACTAATGTTTCCTGAAATTCGACTTATATAACAAGACGCCCGCTAGGCGTTAACTCGGGCTACCTTAATTAGAGGGCATCCCATGCGGTGCAATCACGCATTTTAGAATTGGAATTTAAGAGTTAGAATTAAGAATGTTCACTTCTAAAGATTGCATATATATAAAAACTCCAAACACGAGATAAACGACCAAAAAAATAATCCCAACCTTTTTGGTTGTTCTTGTTCCTTGGCGTCCGGACTTTCTCTTTGAGTTAGGTTTCCACAGTGGTCTAGGATTTTGGACAATGATACTTCATTAGAAGATAAATTTTATGAACTAAAAGCATTGGGGTGGGACACCTGGATGGTATACCAGTATTCATTGTCAAGCTGCATGCTTACCACTTTTTTGAATTTCGTCCACAAGTTTTCGTATCTCAACTAGCATTACTTGTCTTGCAGCTTTGCGGGCTGTCCGTTTTGCCGTCCGTCTGTCGGTGTACATGGTAGAACAAGAAAAGGAATAACGTGAATCGTGATTTACCAGAACTGTAAGTAATCCATTTTTAATAAAAATAAAAGACACAAGCAAGCAAGCAAGCAAGCAAGCAAGCAAGCAAGCAAGCAAGCAAGCAAGCAAGCAAGCAAGCAAGCAAGCAAAGAAACAAACAAACAAACAAACAAACAAACAAACAAACAAACAAACAAACAAACAAACAAACAAACAAACAAACAAACAAACAAACAAACAAACAAACAAACAAACAAACAAACAAACAAACAAACAAACAAACAGTCAATCAAACAAACAAACAAACAAACAAACAAACAAACAAACAAACAAACAAACAAACAAACAAAACAAGCAAGCAAATAAAAAACTATCAATCAATCAATCCATCCATCTATCCAACCACCAATCAATCCATCCATCCATCCATCCATCCATCCATCCATCCATCCATCCATCCATCCATCCATCCACGTAACCACCAATCCATCCACCCATCCAGTTTACTGACCTCTGGTTTAAAGGAGTGGCAAGCATAGCATTTCTTTTGTCATGTCTTGGTTGACAAGGAGGGGAAGTAAACTCTTCTTCACTTTCATTGTAATTATGTTCTTCACTCACCCACATTTCCAGCAAGGTGGAATGGTGTTTTTCGGGAACAGGTGAAGCCTGAGTGAGGCACAAACAATAATCACAATGTATATATCATGATCAGCTTCAGTGCTGTGAGTAACCTTGTTACTGACAATAACTACTGTACTAATTACAAGTCATCATTAATTAGTATTTTTAGTACTTGCCAGTAAGGAAGAGGTCAGGGTCATGTGGGGGTGAGACAAGCCCATTAATTACTTATTAAACCTTAATTACTGTAATTAGGAAACTTTGGGATGAAAGGGTTAATGAAGCTAAGGCTAAGCTGAGTAATTAGCTCCCATTCCTGCTTGAACTGCCAAAAAGTTTACTTTCATACTGTCTAATACTGTATTAGACAATTTTATTTGTTAAGAGAAGAACTCTTAATTAAGCAAGGCCAGGTACTACTAGGAAAGAGCCATTAGTTATACTTACATTTTCACTAAGTTTTTGAACCACAAATGAGATATCTGTCAGTTCATTGTTTTCATCTCCCGGGTTATTTTGCAGCCTTCTCCTTCTTTTTCCTGCTAACATATGAAAGTGATAACTGATAAAAACAAAATTATCTGTTTATTGATTGACTGATATAAAAACTTAATCATACATTATACACTATACATGTACTATAAATTGTGCAATGTAACAATCAACATTTAGTAGAAATTCATGAAGCCCAAATTTGTCCTCAGAAAATGTTAAGAAAAGGTAAAGATCTTTAATTAGAATACATCAAACGTGTATCTTTACAATCAAATTACTCCTAAGGATTTTTCAATGTGGCCGTGTCGAGGCATATCAAAGCCGCTTTAAGCAGCCGCCATACGACACAGTTCAGACCACAGATCCCAGCTAAGCCCTAGGTGTTGATTTTACGGAGGGAGGAAGGCCGAAGAACCCGGTGAAAAACCCTCGGAGCACAGGAGAGACCAACTAAACTCTACTCACATGAGTCCTAAGAGCTCGAGAATGGGGTTGTTCCCAGACGGTCACCCATCCAAGTACTAACCCCGTCTAACCGGGCTTAACTATTGGTGAGAGGCAGTGCCCCAACAGCACACACCATCTGTGCTAAAGAAGATAATTATTGCTAAGGCAACCATTTATGTGGAATAACTGGAAATCAGCCTTTAGCACCCATCGTGACCTGCTACTTTTGATATGATCGATGCTTACCCAAAGCTAGTGTTGTTGTTGGACTAGGTGAGTTGTTATCCCAAAGAATTTCAATTCCACAATCTGCTGTGCTTTCTAAACTCTCTGAAGTCTTTTTAAGTTTCCCTTTAAAAACAAATCAATGAAAACAAAGAAAAATGAGCAAACCTTATATATAACACACATAACAATTATCAAATGTATATTATCTATTATTATTATTATTATTAATATTATTATTATTTATTATATAAAATAGAGTGTTTTATTGATGTTTACACCACTACTAAAATCAATAATCTCACATGTGTTGATCATCACGGGATGCATTAGAGTTTACTGCTCTATTTTTGTGGGGCAATAGGACTTTTTTTTTACTCATTTGTTTTGCTCACTCATGAGATATCCTAGTCAACACTTGAAATAAATGTCATATTTCTGCAAATCCGTATATTATTCTCTATTTAATGTACTGTATATTATGTTGAAGATTTGAATTAACTTTTCACATAGTTGGTAAATTCTAGGGCTGGTAGCCAGTCAGCTGGTAACTTTGAAGTCCATTGCGTAGTACTCAATTACTTTTTGAACACTTTTGGATAATGGTTCGATATTATTGGCAACTGGCAATCTGAGGAATGTAATGGGTGATTGAGCAATATGGTCTTTCACAATAAATGCCTGGATGAATGTATTGCATATAACGAAATTTTCAAGAAAGATGTGTTTCATGCATATACAGTATATTGTTCACTTTGTAAGTCATTTTGTTTCAAAGCGAAACAACGCATCATTCCATCCAATAACCCAAAAAACTCCGATTGGCACAAGATCCGCTGGATCGGTTTAATTTATATATTATATAACAACATGTGATCTGAGCATTGCCATTGAGCTAGGGTAACTATTTTTAATATAACATTACCAAGTGTAGATCCCGCTCGCCCTCCATTTGGCGTCTTGCATAGACGTCTTTTCTTCATTGGATAAAAATTATAGATGCTCATACCAGGATTTCCAAGCTAGATTATTCTGTGATTCAACAAAACGAAACGGTCTAATCCTTCTTTGCCGCATTTATATACTAGAACAGAGTAAACTCCATATTTCAAGATGGCGCCGATTTTTAAAACCCAGCCTCGTTCCCCTGTTGATTGGCACGTGATGACTGGTAATTCAGGGGGGACGTACGTATAGAGAATGGAACTTTTATTTTATTTAACTTTATTTTACTTTTAAAAAATGTAATAAAACGACCAGCTTTATAAGTTTTATGCTAAGTTTTCGTTTTATAGTTTTGGTAATGTTTATCCATACACGGGGGAGGGGGCATCAGTGTTGTGTGTGTATGTGTGTGGGGGGGGGGGGGGGGGGGGATGTGACAAAATGTAATTCAAGTTTTCGCGCCACTTGAACAAACTCCGCCGTTGACTTGGCAACTCTGGCGTCTCAAGATGGACGACGCAAACCTTGAAAAACTCAGTGTTTCCCCGGGGAAAATAACTCCGAAATTCAACAAAGACGTTGCTGAATATTCAGTTATCGTTGGGAGCAATGTTAAAGAGCTGAAAGTTAGTCCATTGACGAGTGATAGCAATGCTTCGTACTCGATATCTGTGAGTATATAAAACTAGACTGGCCATTTGCCAACGTGGCTGTAGTTTTAGCTTTGTAATTAAAATGTTTAATTCTCTGTAATAATGTTCTAATATTAGTTTGTTATTTAGTTTATTAATTTAAAGCAACGAATAATATTTATATGTCGTAAAATTTTGATATTTAATATTAAAAACATATTGTTAGACTTTACTGGTAATTTTAATATGTTGGGTACAATAAAATAATAACAATTTTTCTATTCACATTTATCAATTTTTAAATAAAGTTTACAAGCCAGGAGGCAATTAATAGGCTATTTTAATTTGTAAATAAAGACATAAGGTCATTTATAGGAAGAAATTTTAGTGGTCACAAGACACAAGTTTGTTAGAAATGAAAATGCATGCAGAATATCACATCATGTAAATTCAAATAAACATTATTCCAAAATATAGGGATCTGGTGGTGGTAAGACTGTACCTCTGAAGGAAGGTGCAGTCACTGAAATACTAATTGAAGTTACTGCAGAAGATGGTACGACCAAGAAGTACCACATCAATGCAACACGTTTATCATCGAGCGATGCCTCTCTTTCAAACATAACATTATCTTCTGGTACCCTGTCACCATTGTTTCACCTGGACTGTGTGTATTATTCAGTAATGGTTCCATATCACATCTCAAACCTGGAAGTCAAACCTATTTTAGCAGATAAAGCTACTAGTGTGGTCATTCGAGACCACACTGAGGTGAAATCTATAGATGTAAATTATGGTGAGACATCTATATACATCGATGTAACATCTCCAGATAAATCCACATTGAAGACATATCATCTTTTGGTATGTTGGATAAAGATTCCATGGCCAGTCTGCCTTGTGGATGCAAAAAGTGTTTACAGATACAGTTGTCCAGTCTGTTTGGGCATTTTTCATTGTCCAAAATCTATCACAGAAAGTAAACCAAAGCATGTGTTCTGTAAAAGCTGCATTGATGAGCTAACGAGGACAACTAAACAAAATCCTTTAAATGGAGAACCCCTTACTGGAAAATGGCAGGTTGATGAGCAGATACTCGAACAAGAACTTGGCTCACTTCCAGTATTTTGTGTCTACTCTCGGTATGGATGTCAGGAGAAACTTAAGTTGATAGAACTTGGTTCACATATGAAGCAATGTGAATATAGACTTTGTTTGCTTGAAAAGTCTGAAGAGCTGACAGCAAACAAAGATCTTGAGTCAAAAATGAAGGTAATTGAACAATCCCATAATATTTGAAACTAGTCTGTATGGTTTTAAACACGCAAAGGCAAACACAAGCACGTGAAGTGCGCAAATCCTGTGACAAGCCAGCCGATCCGCACGTTGTATCTAATAAACTACTAGACATTATATATACATTGTATCCAGTAAGTTACTGGAAATTGTTTAATAAAGAGGTTTTTAATGAAACCCTTCCCCCCCCCCTGAACCCCCTAACCCTAATCTAAAAAATGTGAATTTCCTGAGGGTAACCCTAAGCCTAACTTGAAAAGTGTTGGGGGGGGGGTTTAAGCTGCCTCCTCCCCGTCCAACCCCCCTAATAGTGTTGGTAATTTATGGTCAACAGTTCTTGACAAAGATTGTGGGATGCGCAGTGAGTTTTAATCCGTTAATTGGCGCATCTTAGAATTAAACAATTTCCAGTAACTTACTGGATACAATGTGTATATAATGTCTAGTAGTTTATTAGATACAACGTGCGGATCGGGTGGACAAGCACCTCACCCCATTTGCGCATCTGCGCATGCAAAGAACTATACCGCTGGCCAGCAGCTATTCTCCCTGTTAACTTTGATTAATTATAATCACATTTAACTTGTCAAATGAAGGTTGGGGTAGGTGCCATGATAGCAAAGCGAAGAAGCAATTCTTGCAAAATAAGCAACAGCAAATAAGGAGGTAACCCTGGCAACCAAGCCACGGGTCAACCCTATATGTACTGTATACATAATGAAAGCTAAGTTTAAAGAGATGGTTGGACTGTATACCAAAAACACCGGTTTTGAATCACATATTGTTAAAAACTTGGCAGTGTGACTAATTTTCAGTCACAGTTTGGTATACCAGGATTTTCCAATATACCAATATTTTTTTGTTTCAGTAGTTTTCCAACAACTGGAAATCAAAGTAAAGAATTGCCATTTTGACAGAACCTGAACAAACAAACAAACAAACAAACAAGCAAACAAACAAACAAACAAACAAACAAACAAACAAACGAACAAACAAACAAACAAACAAACAAGCAAACAAACAAACAAACAAACAAACAAACAAACAAACAAGCAAACAAACAAACAAACAAACAAACAAACAAACAAACATGAATCTTTCAACACAACTATCTTGAAGTCTAAATAGTTGGGGGGGGGGGGGGGTGGTGGTGAGGGGCTAAGGGGATAAGGACAGTTTACAAATAGCCCATTTTCTCACTTGCCTGTAGTGAGAAAATCTGTAGAAGATCAGACCCTATCTCAGGTGTGGGTGGGAGGACGTCCTTGTCAGTAGTGGGGGATGCAAGAGGTGGGGTAGAAGGCAAGAGTGAAGAGAAGACCCTGGAAATGAGGTTATAAGGGTGTACTGTAGTGATTCTTAAACCTGTGGAGGCCTATGATTATTAATAAAAGAACCTAGTTAAGTCTTTCTTGTAAAACCTTAATAATTATTTTTACTGGTAGGACCTTTGCATTTCCTGTCCTGATTGCAATCGATCTGTTCGAACACCAGAGATCGACAATCATAAATCTTACATGTGTTCTGCCAAGCTAGCTGAAGAAAGCAGCTTACCAAAAATTCCACTGCGGTCATGGGAGAAGAGACTTCAGCAAGAGACCAGTGAAAAATCTGTAGAGGTGATGATACAAAAGGCAGAGGAACAAGAAACGTTGTATTTTCAAAGTATTCGCCTCTATGGTAGGTTATATATTGGCATGTGATGCGCTGCATCTAGTATAGATAATAGCTGCTAGTGCTGGATATTTCAATTTCTTAGTGATTTGGGGAGGATTCAGTTGGAAATGCATGAGAATATGATTTCACAACATGCACAGAGAAAATATCATGGGGAAAAGTACAAGGAAGGGACAGAAGAGAGATGGACAAACATACAGAGCGGAAGGAAGGAAGGAAGGAAGGAAGGAAGGAAGGAAGGAAGGAAGGAAGGAAGGAAGGACGTGAGGGAGGGAGGGAAGGAGAGACGGAGGGAGGGAGGAAGGAAGGACGTGAGGGAGGGAGGGAAGGAGAGACGGAGGGAGGGAGGAAAGAAGGATGTATGGAGGGAAGGAAGGAATGAAAGAAGAAAGGAAAGAGAGAAAGAAAGAAGGAAGGAAGGATGCAAGGAATGAATGAATGAAAGAAGAAAGGAAATTAAAGAGAAAGATAGAAGGAAGGAAGTCTGAAAGAAAGAAAGAAAGAAAGAAAGAAAGAAAGAAAGAAAGAAAGAAAGAAAGAAAGAAAGAAAGAAAGAAAGAAAGAAAGAAAGAAAGAATTGAGCCCTGAGATTATTTTTTGTTCAAAATTGTTAAATTAAGACAAACACTCAAAGAAGGAAAGAAAAAGAAAGAATGGAAGGAAGGAAGAACGGACGGACCGACGGATGTAAAAAAGGAAGGGAAGAAGGAAGGAAGAAAAGGAGAGAAAGAAGGAAGGAAAGACGGACGTGGGGAAAGGAGGGAGGATGGAAGGGAGGGAGGAAGGAGGAAAGCAAGGCATGAACAATTCCTGTACAACTCTCTTTTATTTTATAGGACAAAGTCGTCATTGTGATAGCAACTCCTCGCCAATAAACCATCTCAAACAAGCCAGTGAATTGTACGCTACAGCAATCAAACTGTCCTCTAGCGATGCCAAACTTCACTTCAAGCTTGCTCAGATCTTGGAAGAACTTCATTTTGTTGAAGATTGTTTTGGTTTCAAACAAGAGGTATCGATTTGATAAGAATACTAAAGGAAAAAGAAAAGGGTGATCATGATATAGTGTGTTTTTCTTTCTTTCTTACAGGAAGAAGCCGACACTCCAGCAATCGAGTTCAATCAGCAATCTCGTGATAGTAGTAAGGAAGACGACATTCAGGCCATTTGTGAACAACGTGGTGTTGGCAGGAATGCGCGCTTAGCTTTACAACTTAAAGCCATAGACGAGGAGTATCATTATCTGTTAGAAAGCCAGCAATCTGACAGATGTGAATACGTGCAGAAGTTGTACGCCTGGAAGTCAAAACAAGCAACACAGGTGCCGATCTGGACCTTAGTCAATCAAAATATGACCTAGGTTCTCGTGAAAGTCTTTGGTCTATCTTTTTGTTCACGTTTAGGCAAACTTGTGCCGGCGAAAACAATGTATTTTTTGTACAATGAAGCAATCATCCAGTATAGCAGCGTTGAGCAGTAGCTTAACCGTGTTATATATTAAGTATTAATAAGCGAAAAACAAAAGGTTTGTGCACGGTGAAGTCCGTCTTAACGTAAAATCACAGCTAATTTATAGACGCTTTGAAGTTTGCCATCTTCACTGCAGTTGAGCCACCAAATACCGCGTGTTTAAAGTATACCCCCGAATCGTCTGTTGGTTTGTGCCATTCACGAAACTTCCACAGGTAGATAGAGCGTTAAATTCTGTACAACATATGTGAAACATAGTATAGAATAGCAACGGAGAAAAGGCTATTTGAAGTGACATGAGCGCAAATATCAAATTGCATTATTACGCTATTTACTTGACATAGACTATTTATCGATTGACTATGTGTAGAGTAGCAGAATGTTTATCAAATTATAAGCTTCTAATTATCCGTTAAAAACTATTTGAAAAACGTGATTCTTTGATTAAACATGATTATATTAATAATGTGGAATCTTATATCCATTTTGTCTTTCCCAGGACGGCAAGGTAGCTCAACAAGCATCAGACGAAGAAAGTTCGTTCGGTAAAGCGTTCGTGAAGTGCACCGATGCTCTCTCGTTTGCTTCTGATAATTATCTTTACCATTTACATGTTGGAAGATTTCTTCTACTTCAGGGTAAACCTGAAGAAGCAGTGAACAGGTTACAGATAGCCCTCGGGTTAAAACCTGTTAATACTGAAGCTAGGTGAGACGTTCTAACTTTTATGAAGGAAGCAGACAGACAGACAGACAGACAGACAGACAGACAGACAGACAGACAGACAGACAGACAGACAGACAGACAGACAGACAGACAGACAGACAGACAGAAAGAAAGAAAGAAAGAAAGAAAGAAAGAAAGAAAGAAAGAAAGAAAGAAAGAAAGAAAGAAAGAAAGAGGGAAACAGACTGACAGACAGATACAGGTTTACGGTTTTCTGATGAAGGCTTTGGCTTGAAACGTCAGTGCTTGGTTAACGAAAATCTTGGCAGTTCACCAAAGAAAAACAAACACATAAACAAACAAACAAACAAACAAACAAACAAACAAACACCTAAACAAATAAACAAACAAACACAT